>PVJN01023449.1:0-32291 GCA_004026805.1 Lasiurus borealis | reverse complement strand
TCAATATGGCCCATTTATAGGTTGTCAGGAGGCGAGTCCGGGCACCGCGGCACTTTGTCTTGGAGTTATTTCTCTATTAGATGGCTGCTGTCTTTATCGTGAAGACTTCTCGCGATTTAAGAAAACCCAGACCAGAAAGACAGGTCTGCTCCATCCCGGCATTTAGGACATTAAAAGCAGATGGATCACTTAGAAAAAAAATGAGGCTTTTTTTCGAAAGCCCCCACCGCCACAGAAAAAGGCATTTGCCACAGAAAAATGATAACGAATACTATGCCCCTTCCCCCCTCAAAAAAAATACCTCCCTTTTTCTAGGAAGGAAGTTGGCTTTGGCTGAAAAGAACATTTCGTATTCACCCAAGGGTTCCTTGATTTTAGTAAAGCTACAGAATCATGTTTAAAGTTAAAGCGGGGGGAGGGGAAGAGGGGCCGAGCTCTATAGGAGATTGCCAAGTAACCTCATTAGCATCCCTCCCCAAATGTATATGTTGTCTCCGTAATTCTATAGAGAAAGGACATTTCCACGCACACACAGAAACTTTTAAATGACAGAAACATTGAAAACGCACACAATCACCATAGCCGGTTTGGTTCAGTGGTTAGAGCAGCGGTTCTCAACCTTTCTAATGCCGCGACCCTTTAATACAGTTCCTCATGTTGTGGTGACCCCAATCATAAAATTATTTTCGTTGCTACTTCATAACTGTCATTTTGCTACTGTTATGAATTGTAATGTAAATATCTGTGTTTTCTGATGGTCTTAAGCAATGGGGCTAGCCACACAGGTTGAGAACCGCTGGGTTAGAGCGTTGGCACCAGGGAACTGAAGGGGTCTTGGGTTTGATTCTCGGTCAAGGGCATGTGCTTTGGTTGCAGACTCCACCCCTGACTGATGCGTCTCTCTCCCATCGATGTTTCTTCCCCTGCTTTCTCTCTCTCTCTCTCCCCCCTCCCTATATCCTCTCCCCGTTCTCTCTAAAAACACCAATAGAACAATATTCTCAGGTGAGGATTAACAGCAAAGAAACACAATCTCAGGTCAGTCTTTCTTCCCAGGAGAGAGGCTAAGACAGAAGACCTGTGGGTACTGCTCAGCCCTGGTCTGCAGGTGGTCGGTCCTTAGAAAGCCCTGGAAAGAAAATCTGATACAATCCCTGAGGAGCGACCCTGACGAGAGGCAGAAGCTGCTTGCTCTGAAAGCTTTTATCATTCCATCACACGTCTCCGAATCGTTGCCGCGGTGACAGCAATAGGACCAATAAGAGTAATAAGGGGGCACTATTTATTTATGAAGCGTAGATTAACCTCGGCTTCTTACTCTGTGCTTGACAGGGTGGTTTGTGTTATTCTTGCAACCATTTGTCAGTATTATCATTGCCACTTGACCTAAGGGCACCGGGTAGCCAATGGTGGGGCTGGCAGTCCACCGCCAGGCTCCGGGCCCGAACCAGCGTGCCAACCAGCGGTTTCTAAGGACCCTCTGCAGACCAGCGCGCCCTGCCTCCTTCTGAGTGCACTCCACTGGCCTTGTGTGTCTGCGGGTCCAAGTCTCCCTCATGTGCTGGGGTCCTGTTTCCATCCTCACATCCTCCATGCGCAGTGCAGGGCCTGGCCAATTCTAAACACTCAACGCCTATTCCTAAACAAACAAGCAAACAAATGAAGGCTTTGAGCTTGGGAAGTTTGTTTTTGAACATAGCATGATGTGAAGCTTAAATGAGATCCTCCATGTAAAATGCTTAAAACTATGCCGAATGTACCACAGGGAGCCCTTGACATATATGAAATCGCACACATATGGGAAGCAATCGGCTTGGAGGAAGATATGCGGGCTTGATCCGGTGGAGAAGCGCCGGCCGCCCTTTAAAGAAATCTTCACACGCGGCATCTTCTCCCAAAGGACTTAGAAAGTCAGAAATGACCACTTACAAGGTGGGTGCGATGGAGGAGGGGCTAAAAGGCACAAACTTTCCGTGAGAAAATAAAGGGGCGAGGAGGTTGTAATGTACAGTACGGTAATGACAGTTGAAATACTGTACTGTATATGTGAAAGTTGCCAAGAGAATATATCTCATGTGTCCTCGTTACAGCACATTTTCTGTGGCTATGTGCAGTGACAGAGGCTAATTAGACTTATTGTGACTATATTGCAATATACGAAAACGTCCAGTCAGCATGCTGTACACCTGAAACTGATGTGTGTTCATTCTACCTCTGCTTAAAAGAATTTCCCCTCAAAAAGAAATGATGGTTTATAAAATGTCCTTACATATCACTTTTTTACATTCTCTCTGTTTTTATTGATTTTTTAGAGAGAGAGGGTGAGGGAGAGGGAGAGAAACATTGATGTGAGAGCATAACATGAATGGGCTGCCTCCAACATGAATGGGCTGCCTCCAGCACAATATGGATATTGTTACATGTATATATCATATATAACATGTTACATGTATATGAAATGTCCCTTATCTCACGGACAAAGGAGGCAGCCCATTCATGTGCTCTCATATCAATGTTTCGAGCCCGTAATCCGGGCATGAGCCCTTGACTGGGGATGGAACTGGCAACCTTTTGGTGCATGGGATGATGCCCAACCAACTGAGTCACACTGGCCAGAGTTGCTCTTCTTGTTGCCATATCACACTCTAACATATCCTTCTATTATATACATCACATACGCCATATGTGATATACATGTGACCTCATGTCCCTCAGCTCACGGACAAAGGACTACAACCTAATAAAATAAAAATGTACGGCGAGCCCTCCTGGATGGGAGGATTTTTAAAATCTTGTTTCTTTGGGCCCCACAAGAGAAGTATAAGGGGTTAAAAATGGGGGTTCTCCGGTATGTACGATAGAAATGCAAACTCTGCCTTATTTGCAAAGCCGGGTTGGCCAGTGCTGGTTAGAAAGGACTCCCTGACCTTCTTTAGATACAGTCTGAGGCTCCGGCATTGAAACTGGTGTTTTATTTGGCTCCAGCGCGCTGGCATTGCGACTCAGACAGCGATACGAGCGCGGGGCCATTGCGTTCTTCCCCCAGAACTTCCCCGGAAATCTCCCAAGGTGGTAATGAGCACGCGATTACCACGAGACCCTTCCGTCTCTGATCTCTGCACCCCAAATTACCAGGGGGCCCGGGACAGTCCTTCCCGAGGCGCCCTCTGGGAACAGGTCGGGAGGCCATCATCCCCGCTGGTTCTTATTTCAGTGAGCGATGCTCCCTGCCTCTCCTGGACAGATGTTTCTCAGATCCGAGCCGCTCTGGCTGCTGAGATGATTTCTCAGTCTCTCCCATCAGTGGGGTTGGGAGGACGAGGGGGCCAGCCAGCCTTCCACCCTTCAGCTGAGTTGAGAAGTGTTGAAAGTCAGGGTCACCACGATCACAGCAGAATTCCCAAGTGACCAGGTTACACTGTGGATAACAACTTCATTGGATTTTGCCTTGTAGAGATTACCCCAAATGCAAAGGACAAGAGAAACATGGGGATACATAGATTTATGCCAGTTCCCCCTTCCCCCGCCCCCAGCCAGGAGCAGGCTTGCACATGAAGGTTTAAGTTCAATGTGATTTCAGTATAGGAGCTTAGAGGTGAGAGGGAGCAACCATTTCCCATCTCTGCTCACAGAGGAGGGAATGTGTGTGGCTTTGAAATGACACACAACTAAGTATTGCACACAATAGGTTATCAGATCGACGGTGTCTGCATTGAGCCTTAAAACAATAATTCCCTAGATAAGTATTATTTTAGGGACTGTAGGTCCTTTAAGAGAGTCTTTTCTGTAGATAATATATAGGCAAGATTATCTTCATAGATAAATATGTAGAAAAGCATAGTGTCCCCCCCCCCCCATAGATACATCTGTTTTCCAAAGCTATAAATCTACAGAGAGCATCTTCTTTGCATCATTCTTTATGGATAAATTCTGCAGAAAAATCCTCTAGTAGCATTTTCTCTTGCATATGCACACCGACTTAATTCAGGAATAATTAATATATAATATAATATAATATAATATAATATAATATAATATAATATAATACCCAGGTCATCTCGGCCATCCGTAAACATTCCTCAGATCAGGAGTCATTGGGCGTTGAGGTCTGAAATCTCACTTGGAAGAGACTGAATAAAGGGGCACAAAACTATTGTTTGTTTTGTTGTTTTCAAGACAGTTTCAAGGCTTGATGGCTGACCAGCTTCCAGCCTTTTTACAATAAAAAAGAAAAAGAAAAGGCTCTTCTTTATGTGAAATCAGGCCCCAAGGGCTACTAGGTGTGCCAGTTAATAATGCAGATTGTGTAATCAAAGAAAACACGCTAATTTCAAGAGAAACATCTAAAGTGTTTTATTCGAAGTAATGTCCATCGCCAGCTACACATTTCCCCCATCTTTCAGGGAATTTGTGGATGCCGTCCCAGTAGAACTTTCCTTGTTTTGAGGCAAAGCATTCAGAGACCCAATTTTCTCCTTCTTTGTACGTTTTGAAGTGCTGCTCAGAAAGTGCGTGTGCCATTGATCAGAACAAAAGGTAATCTGAAGGAGCAAGGTCTGGTGAATGCCGAGGGTGGATTAATACTTCCCAGGCAAGATCTTTTAACGTGTCTTTAACTGGTTTTGAAGTGTGTGGTGGTGCGTCATCATGAAGCAAAATTGCTTTGCTTCATCTTCTGGCCCATTCTGGTCATTTCACCATCAAAGCGTGGTTCAAATTGATTATTTGTTGTCAGTAGTGACCAGTATTAACGGTTTCACCTGGTTTTAGAAGCTCATAATACACCTCACCTTCCTGATCCCACCAAACGCAGAGCATTGTCTTCTGAAGCGATTTGGCCTTACAGCCGATGTTGATAGTTGACCTGGATCAACCCATGATTTTGTGCATTTGGGATTCTCAAAATAAATCTACCTTTCACCGCCAGTCACAATTAGTTGCAAAAATACTCACTCATGCAGTGGAAGCAACATTTTCCTGATGACTTTTCGGTTTTCCATTTGTCTTTCGCTCAGTTGATGTGGCACCCATTTTCCTTCCTTTAAAATTTTTCCCATTGCTTGTAAACGATCAGAAATTGTTTGCTGAGCAATGTTTAATCTCTCTGCAATTGATTTTGAGTTTGATACGCATCTGCATCCAATAATACTTGTGATTGGTGGTCTTCAAAGTTTTTCAGCTGACCTGGACGTTATTTGTCGTTCACATCAAAATCATCACTTTTAATGCATTTAAATGGGTGTTCACAAGTACCTTGAGATGGAGCATGTTCACCATACACTTCCGGAAGTGTACAATCACGTTTTATTCAAAATAATGAATTAAAATTTCCTGCCAATGCTTTTTTTTTTTGGCATAAAATTTGACATTTTTAAGTGTAAAAATATCTATGATGTTAACACCTTCAGCAAATTTGACATATGAAGTTTTGAAGCTTGCTGTCAATACAAAAATATAGCATACATATTAAGTCGCATATATACCCACATATGTGTAATCAGTGAGAGAAATCCACATTATTAACTGGTACGCCTAGTATTTTGTCCAAACGCTTCCTCCAGAATCAGTATCTCCTTCCTCCTGCCCCCCGCCGCCCACCCCCTTTCAGTTCGCTTTAAAGGTTTTTGTTGTGTTGTGTGTGTGTATGTGTGTGTATGTCTGTGTGTGTGTTCAAGTGTGTGTGGGGTTTTTCCCAGCCAAGGCCATTTGCACTTGTGAATGGTTAACTGGTGCCCTCATAGAAGAACTTGAACTTCTTGGGTACAAGATGTGTTCTGGGTGAAAGTTGTCAACATTGACATGATGCTCTGCAGAGTCCGGCCCTCCTGACTTGCTTATGGAGTCACTGTTCATCACCAGGCCTGTCACGGAGCAGATGGCGGGAGGTCAGACCTGCAGGAAAGAACCCGGTGACGCCATCAGAACGGGCATCTTGTTCTCACGGAGTAGCTGCTGTCATTTCGGGGTGAAAGACACAGAACGCTTCTGACTCCAATACCTGGGAACTCATTTTCAGGCTGTTGAAAATCCCCAAATTGAAGTAGGTGTCAGCGTCCTTTAAGACATCCGTGCCGCCTGAACCGGTTTGGCTCAGTGGATAGAGCATTGGCCTGCGGATTGAAAGGTCCCGGGTTCGATTCCGGTCAGGGGCATGTACCTTGGTTGTAGGCGCATCCCTAGTAGGAGGTGTGCAGGAGGCAGCTGATCGATGTCTCTCTCTCTCATCGATGTTTCTAACTCTCTATCTCTCTCCCTTTCTCTCTGTAAAAAATCAATGAAATATATATTAAAAAAAACAAACGACATCCGTGCCCTTTGCGACAGAATTCTACTTCTGATGCTAATTCTGCCCCGGAAGCAAGAAGACATGCCAGCCAAGATGTGGGTCCAAGGCTGGTCACGTCAGCATCACGTGTAACAGCAAAGCGACTGCTGACGAGCTAAATGTCCAACTGCTGGGGATTAGCTAGGCCTGCGGTTGGCAAACCCTGATTCTCGAGCCACATGCGGCTCTTGGACCCCTTGAGTGTGGCTCTTCCACAAAATACCACAGCCTGGGCGAGTCTATTTTGAAGAAGCGGCGTTAGAAGAGGCTTAAAAAACGTGGCTCTCCAAAGACATTTCAGTCGTTGTTCTGTTGCTATTTGGCTCTGTTGACGAATGAGTTTGCCAACCACTGAACGATGTTGCCATCCCTAATGCCACGATTCAGAGCCGCACCTTTGAACAATGTGCCCTAAACACAGGAGCGATTCGTGGAGAAGTAAACAACACCGCTGTGAAAAATCCAAGAAATGGGCCAGATTTCAAGACTCCACATATTTGTGTACATGTGACAGCAACAGCCAAAGGCTTTGCCAGCGCCTCCCCAGGGGATGGGAAGGGAGGTACAGTGGTACCTCGAGATACGAGGGCCCTAACATACGAGATTTTTGAGATATGAGCCATCGAGGGAGCGATTTTTGCTTTGAAATACGAGCAATATTTAAGATACGAGAAATTGCGCGGATCGGCCGGCTGCACACGACCCACCAGTTTACCTCGACTGGAGCGTCTCCTAGTTTCCCATGCCTCAAGGTTACGGAACGAATTAAACTCTTATCTCGAGGTACCACTGTATTTTTATTCATTCTTAATATTTTGCTGAGTTTCTTAAATTTCCTTCCGGAACACAGATTTCTGTGCTAACCTCCAATACAAAACAAACAAACAACCAGGCAGCGAATGCTATTTTTTTTTAAAACCAGCCGGGGGATGGCATCCCTTGTAACGAGGCCTTCACTAGAGCCAGGACCCACGGTCAAAGACAGAGGCCTGCCCACCACGGCCCTGGCTCCCAGACCTGCGGCCTCAGCACCTGCATGGAGCTGTCCAGAGGAGGTCCCCACACATGCCCGTGTGGCCCCCATCCCCTTAGGAAGGCCGCTGCGGCTTGTAAAGCGACATCATTAGGGGACAGGCAACCATTGTCTCCTCTCTAGAGTGGACCTTGCATTTCGCCGGGCTCCCGGGGGATCTATTTCGGGATCATTTATCCCAGCGGCTCCTGCAGGACCATCTCAGCGGGCTGCCTCTGCCCGCGCCCCTCTCCCCTAACGCCAGCCGACCCCGGCCGGCCGGCCGGCTGAGAAATTAAATGTAATTACCTATGGACTCGCTCGGGGCCAAAGGAGATGGGGGTGCCAGCTTCCGAAGACGTGGACCCAGGAGGCGTCGGCGGGCAGGCAGGCCGAGGGTCCCCACTGCTCCCCGGAGTTAATTCGCCTGCATCACCTCCCGCCCGGAGCCCGCTCAGGCGCCGCCTCACAATGACCCGGCGAGCCGGCGGTGGGAAATGATGTCATTTGCAAGCAAGCTTTCAGCTGTGATAGTTTATAATTGTTAAGATGAAAACCCGATAATCCTCCCTCCCCGGCCCCTCCCCGCAAACTGCCATCCATCTTTAAACCTGCGATAACTCGGAAAACCCGCCGCTTAATAAGCGCCCGGACCCCGGGCCCATGCGGCTTTTTCCGGGGGAGCCAATCTTTGATCAGCCAAGCTGAAATGGGCCTGATAAGGCGACGCCCTTCCACTCGGGGAGTCGCTGTTTCCTCCCCGAACTCAAGTGCCAAATAAGCACAAGTCTCTCCTCCCCCCCCCCTCCGGGCCCCTTATCGCCCTCACTTTCTTCTGGAGATCTCTGTCGCTTTAATCCCGCATGTCTGCTGCTGGTTAACAAGGAAATCCTGTGTCAATTATCGCCCCCCACTTCCTGCTGCGAGGCGGTGGGGAATCAAAGTGTCTGAGAGCCTTTTCACACCCGGGAGTGGTGCAGGGCCTAATTAAAGGGCCCTCGGCTCCTGCAGCCCCGGCCGCGGCCACGGGACAGAGAGCTAATGAAAGGGAGCCTCGTTTTTCTGAGGGCTCCCGGGAGGCCGGCAGGCTGGCCCGGGGGTGCAGGTGCGCCCCGAGGTGGGACTGCGTGTTTTTTTTCCCCCAAAATGGACTACATTCCATGGGCCTGTGGTCAGCACTGCCCGCTGGATGGGAAGGGAGCCAGCCTTGGGGAAGATGGCCTCTGCTTAGAGGTTTCCAGAAACCACAGGTCCAACCGGAGTGAGAAAGGGAAGGGTAGAGAGACCCCGAGAGCCGGGAGGTTCGGGCCCGGGAGGATGGAATGACTCACCTGCCTCCTCCAACGGAACCAAGTCCCCTTCTGCCCGGGATCCCTCAGCTAACGCGATGCTGTGTTTAAAATCACGTGATGCAGAGACCTGTTTGGCTCAGTGGATAGCGTGGGCTTGCGGACTGAAAGATCCCGGGTTCGATTCCAGTTGGGGGCATGTACCTTGCTTGCGGGCACATCTCCACAGTGGGGCGTGCAGGAGGCGGCTGATGGATGTCTCTCTCTCATTGATGTTTCTGACTTTCTGTCTCTCTCCCTTCCTCTCTGTAAAAAAAAATCAATAAAATGTATTTAAAAATAAAATCACGTGAGCCCGGCTGGCGTGGCTCCGTGGTTGAAGGATGACCTATGAACCAGGAGGTTACAGTTCGATTCCCTGTCCAGGCACATGCCCGGCTTGTGGGCTCGATCCCCACTGTGGGATCATTGTTTGGCTGATTCTCTGGCATCACTGATGTTTCTCTCTCTCTCTCCTTCTCCCTTCTTCTCTGAAATATATATATATATATTTTAAAAAATCACTTTATAAGATCACTGCAAATCATGTCCTTCAAGTGACTTATTTTTACCGGAGGCACTCATGCTCTCTAGACAAACAAAACTAAAAAAAATATGCTTTTCTCTTTTTTGTAAGAAACATCTTTGTGACTCGCCGTTTCTCCAGCGGCGTTTCTTTGTCTAGAGCAGCAATTCTCCAAGGGTGGTGCCTGGGCGAACATCTTCTCCTGGGAACTTGCTGGAAATGCAGAGTCCTCAGCCCCACTCCGGAGCTACTGGATCAAGCACTCCAGTAGCCCCAGAATCTAGGATTTTAACCCGCCCTCGGGGGAATTCTGGGGCGTGCTAACATGTGAGATGCGCTGATCTAGCACATGAAACTTCTTTGTCGATGGCTCGTCTGGATGGTTAACCATAACATGTTACATAACGGATACCCTGTGTTCTTGAACTTGACCTGATTCTGCCTACCTTTTATCGAAATGCATGTTCGCGAGGCTGGAGTCATATCCTGGTTTCTGGCTGGTGATGGAGCATCTCAATGAGTGAGGTGACTCTGTGCTCCTTTGAGGAGGTAGTGGATAGGGTGAGGGTGGGACGTGGGGAGGGTGCCCACTGAATTACAGTGGTACCTCGAGATACGAGTTTAATTCGTTCCGTAACCTTGAGCCGTGGGAAACTATGAGATGCTCGAGTCCTGGTAAACTGGTGGGTCATGTGCAGCCGGCCCATCCGCACCATGACTCCTATCTCAAATGTTGCTCGTATTTCAAAGCAAAAATCGCTCGCTCGACGGTTCATATCTCAAAAATCTTGTATGTTAGGGCACTCGTATCTCGGGGTACCACTGTATTTAAATCTACCTCCTAGCGTTGTGATTCTGAGGCTCCGGGGTTCTTAAAAAGATTGTCAAGGTCCCCAATAGGGTTTCCCGCTTTTTGCTTCGTAATGAACACCGTTTGCCCCCTCCAACGTTGCATGAAAGAAAGGACATTTTAGAAAACGATGAAAAGAAAACAGTAAGGACATGCTTTCAGAATAAAAGCCAATGCCGGCAAGAGGACAAGCGTGTGCCAACGCAGAGTCATGATGCTGTCTTTCTCCTCCTCCTTTTGTGAAGGAGTTGTGAGCTCTCTGCCTGGAATGGCATGGGTCTGCCAGCTGCTGTCCAGAAATGGCCAGTGCCGCTGGCAGCTCGGAGAGGGGGCAGATTTCGGCGTGGCTCTGGCCGGGGGTGCGCACTAAAACCACCTGGGAGGCTTTCCCTGCTCCTGGCGCCTAGACCCCCTCCAGGGTTCTGCTGGAACCGGCCTAGTTCGGGATGCAGACGTCAGGATTTTGTGAAAGTGAGAACCTCTGTTTCATGTTTGTAAACCGTCTTGCACGCCAGCGCTTCTCAGACTTTCTCGTGCGTTCGTGGCGCTGAGGATCTTGTAAAAATGCGGTGGCCCAGCTGGCGTGGCTCAGTGGTTGGGCGTTGACCTAGGAACCTGGAGGTCACGGTTCATTTCCAGGTCGGGACACATGCCCAGGTTGTGGGTTTGATGCCCAGTGGGGGGCGTGCAGGAGGCAGCTGACCCATGATTCTCTGTCATCATTGATGTTTCTGTCTCTCTCTCCCTGTCCTTTCCTTTCTGGAATCAATAACAATACAGTGGTACCTCGAGATACGAGCTTAATTCGTTCCATAACCTTGAGGCGTGGGAAACGATGAGACGCTCGAGTCCCGGTAAACTGGTGGGTCGTGTGCAGCTGTCCGATCGGCGCAAGATTACTCCTATCTCAACTGTTGCTCATATTTCAAAGCAAAAATAGCTCGCTTGATGGCTCGTATCTCAAAAATCTTGTATGTTAGGGCACTCGTATCTCGAGGTGCCACTGTATCGTATAAAAAGGCAGTGTGTTCCATAGGTCTGGGTGGGACCCCAGGTTCTTCCTGTCTAAGCAGCTCCTTGGCGACGCTGCTGCCATCGGTCCCCACTTTGGGTGGCCAGGCCCCCAAGCTCTTACCTCTAAGTACTGCCCAGCACTTTGCCGAGAGCCCGGTGCCCCTTGCCCCACCAGCTGAGGGTCGCCGGCCCGGATTTCCTGGAGGGCAGAGGCCTCTCAGGGTCCAGCTGGGAGCAGAGTCAGGGCCGTGGCTGGTCCCGCTCCAGGGTGGTCTGGGACCCGCACCCGGGGACAGCCCCTGGCGCCCTTGGTGTCACCCAGTTCCGCCCCTGGCCTCCAGCTGTGTCTGTGGTTATCGCGGCCACTCTGCAGTAGACCAGAAGGCCTGCATTTGGCAGAGAGCCCCATGCTTTGTGGGAGGCCAGACAGCCACAGCGAAGGGGACAAGGAAATTATGTGGCCAAAGCCTGCTGCCTGCAGGATCGCCCCGACTTTCCTCATTCTGCCGCAGAGGCCGGGCCCGAGGGCTCCGGAGGAGGCCCCACTGGGTGAGATACGCACCCCATAGGTGCCCGTCAGGGAGAGCTGAGAGGAGGCATCCCCTCCCCCACCCCCAGACTTTTCCATTTGCTCTTCAGCTTCCCAATATACTTACCTTTTCGCCCTTACTACATCTGTGACTTGGGGCAATTTACAGAACTTTCGGGGCTCCTCGGTGTTCTTCTCTGTATAACGGGACAATAGTGAGTAACTCCTTCTTCAGAGAGCCGTCAGGGGAGGAGATACTCAGCAGGGAGCCTGGTGCAGAGCAAGTGCCCCCGAGGCTCACAGGTCCCGCTGATGACCGCCTGCCTGTCGGTGGGACATTTTGAAAAGCAGAAGGATTGGGGTTGGCAGAGACCTCCGAGGGGCTCTGCTCCATTCTATTCCATGTTACAGGCAAGGAAACCGAGGCCTGAGCGGTCACCTGACTGCCCGAGGACACTCCTCTTGGAGGATGAAAACCTGAGTGGGGACTGCCCGCCCCCAGACCGAATGGGACTGGATTCCCACATCATTGTCCCTCTGTGACCATATTCTTCAGTTTTCATCATACGGACATGATACTTGTGTCTATAAGTGGCCTGGACTCTTCTTTGGAAATCCATAGGTTGCCAATAAACAGGCAGCTAGCTGGTTTGATAGACGTTCACTTCATGTGCTGTTCCCGGAGATCCAGGCTCCTGGGGACTGGTGAATCCTGGTCTTCACTGGCTATTCCCAACACCTGAGCGTGGCTGACACCACCGACCGACCAACCGACCGACCAGATCTGCTGTCCCTCAGGCTGCACACACAGAGTCAGCATCCTCAGCATGGGGCGCCAGAGGGTCATCCCTGTTGGCCAGTGTTGGTCTAGGCATGCGCCCTTTGCTCGCTGTGTCCTCTTTTCTGTTTTCTGCAGTCACAGGCCTTGGGTGTGAACTGTAGGAAGGAGTAATAGTAACCACCTGATTCAGACAGGATGGTGCTGACTCCCCTCAACCTCCTCAAATTAGAGTTAGAAAGTAAGCATATGATTCCCCAATGGCTATCCACAGATATCTGAAATGACACAAATTTAAGGCAGCGGCAGTGAATTTGATGATCTGCTCAAATCTCCGATTGGGGTTTTTATCAGCCGGGCAACATTTAGATAATAAGACCTTTGGATTTCTGACTCTATCAGAATAAGCTCTTAAAAAGACTCCTGCGACATAGCAATGCTTATGTCGTTTACCTCAGTTTAACGATTAATGCCTTAATAGTCTTTCTATAGAATATTTCTGTAGCAACTACACACACACACACACACACACACACACACACACACACACCATTTCCTTGAAGGTGGAATGCAGAGAGCAGTTTTTAAATGGAGAGCAAATGATAGTCCCCTGTTTAAAAGCCGGAGATGTTTGTAAAATAGCATTTTCTCCCATTAATGCCGATGAGCCCAGCAGTTGGTGCGGGACTCAGCGGCGATCCTGGGATTGGAAAATGTTTTAGCCTCTTGAGGTAAATTAGCGTCCGACGACCGAGTTACAAAACCCCTGTGCCGGGCTCACAGGAAGGTGCAGGGAAATCCCGCTTTAAGGAATTGCCGCCCCAGCGGAGCCCCGAGCGCCTTCAAAGGAAAATCAAAGACAAGGGTGAGTGTGTCGGAGCCCCCACTCCCGGCTTAATCAGCCCCCGCAGGGCGGACGGCTTTTGGAAGAAACTCCCACCCCATTTAATCCTTTCTTCAGGGTTACTGAGGACATCAAGTTAATCTCCCGACAAATAGCAGTCCTGTCTCCCATTGAACCCCTTGTGATCCCAAAAACAAGTCGGTATCAAGTGAAGCTAATTCCATTTCTCCCATGGTTCCTGAATCCACCCGGAGGTGTTTTTTTTTTTGTGTGTGTGTGTGTTTTTTTTTTAATATAACTTGAATGTAGTCATGTCTCTTATTTAAAATTATTCACTATGTCCTTTCCATGGAATGAAAGCCAAAATCCTCATGCTAACTCTTTAAAAAAAAAAAAATATATATATATATATATATATATATATATATATATATATATATATTTTTTTTTTTTTTTTCAGAGAGGAAAGGAGAGAGAGAGAGAAGCAGAAACATCAATGAGCAGAGAGAACCATTGATCAGTTGCCTCCTGCTCGCCCCCTGCAGGGGATCGAGCCTACAACCTGGGCATGTGCCCTGATGGGGAATTGAACTGTGACCTCCTGGTCAACATTCAACTACTGAGCTACACCAGCCAGGCTCTCAGAGCATTTTAAGGATTACCTAGTTTGGCAGTCAGCTCCTTTGATCATCATAGTTGTCACCACTAATTATACTAGTACTAGAGGCCTGGTGCACAAAATTCTTGCATGGGGGTGGGGAAGGGTTGGTCCCTCAGCCCAGCCTGCACCCTCTAGCAATCTGGGACCTCTCAGGGGATGCCCGACTGCTGAGTTAGGCCTGATCCCTCAGAGATCCCTATGGAATTTGGCCTACATTGGCAGTTGACATACCTCTCACAATCCAGGACTGCTGGCTCTTAACAACTAGCCTGCCTTCCTGACTGATCACTTGTAACCACTCTGCCTGCCTGCCTGATCACCCCTAACTGCTTGCCTGCCTGTCTGCCTGCCTGATCGCCCCTAACCACCTCTGCCTTGCCCCCATCTCCAGGCTTAGTCCAGAAGGACATCCAGAATGATGCCTGGAAGGTCGTTCAGCTGTCCGGTCTCATTAGCATGTTACACTTCTATTATTATAGATTGTTCTTGCTACTATTATTATCTCTACTCCTACAACTTATACAAAATGCACCTCTGTTTGACAAAACCTTCATTATATTCGATCATTCTGTGAGGTCACTTATGTGGATGATTTCATCTATGACTAGATACTATTGCTATTTTGATTTTATATGTGAGAAATTGAGGCACAGGAAAATTAGGCCAATTGCTAAACTACTATATATGGGAATTTGGAGTAAGATTCAAGAGGTTTAGATACTCAATCATTGAAAACTGGCTGCCAAACATTTCACAGCTCCAAGCACCACCCCTGCATTCCAAATAGGAAGGAAGAGGAAGGAGAAGGCAAAAGCTTCACCTAATAACTTCAGCCCACATGGCCTCAAAAACTTAAGTCACATAGCCATTCGTGGCTGCAGGAGAGACTGGGAAGTAATCATTTTATTTGTAGGAAAAGGGATTGGTGAACATTGGGTGAACTACCACTGGTCTCTGTCATTCATTCTGGAGAAGAAGTCCATCGCTTCCAACTGTGGCTGAAGACCGCCTACATATCAGGCTGGCTTTTTGCTTTCTAGTTCCTTCCCTGGGACACAAGCTTCTGTGGCATGCGAAGGGAGTATTTGTCACTCTTCTGAGAAGATAACTTATAAAGTGGCCATAAACATGGTTGCATGATGGAATCATCAAAAGAAGATAAAAAACCCTGGACAGGTGGCTCAGTTGATGAAGTATCATCTCATATACCAAAAGGTTGAGGGTTCAATTCCCGATCAGGCCATATACCTAGGTTGTAGGTTTGACCCCACAGTGCGTATAGGAGGCAACTGATGGATGTTTCTCTCTCACATCGATGCTTCTCTCTCTGTGTCTCCCTTCCTTTCTCTTGAAAATCAATAAAAATGCATCCTCAGATGAAGATTAAAAAAAAAGTGAACATGGCTATGTGCCTTTTATATTTTAGCTATGATTCCGTCCTTTTCCCAAACATTTCACTCACACTATATCTGGCTCCTCGGAGAAGGGACACACCCTTGCAGCATATTCACACCTTTCTCTCCCACAGTCTCTGATGGGTTCTACCTACTCATTTGCATTAATATGTTGATGTCAACATATTCACACACTGGTACATGGAGTTCTACCTCCCATGACCCTCACCTTAAAAATAAAAATTGTGTTGTTGCAGAACCAACAGTTATTGAACACCTTTAAGATTTTATTTCCTTTTATAGATTTTTCCTCAGCAACATCCAATTGACTTTTTCCCAGCATTCCAGAACATTCTGAAGATATCTGAAGTGGAGAGTTCCTGGGACACTGGTTGCTACACTGAAATATCAACCCATTGCAATTCAATAGCTAAAGATTTGAAGAAAACTTGGGATTTCCTTCAAAACTCTAATTCAAGTGTTTTCCCTTGAAATGAATCATTTAAAATGTCAACCATTTTTCTTTGAATGCATATACATGCATATCTATACTAATAAAGGGTAATAGGCTAATTAGACTGGATAGCCTGGATGTCCTTCCAGACAAAGCCATGGTGGTGGAGCTGAGGCAGAGGCTGTTAGGAGTGGTCAGGCAGGCAGGGGAGAGCAGTTAGGGGCAATCAGGCAGGCAGGCAGAGTGGTTAGGGGTGATCAGGCAGGCAAGCAGGCAGGTGAGGAGTTAGGAGCCAGTAGTCCCAGATTGCAAGAGGCAGTCGGACATCCCCTGAGGTACCCCCTCCCCTATGCATGAATTTCAGGCACTGGACCTCTAGTATATAAATATTCATATTGCTGACTTGAATTTAAATATTTGTTACAGAATCATAGGGAAGAGGGGAAGCATGAGAACCACTGTATCACTATTTGAATTCTGGGAAGTTCTTTTAGCACGAGACAGACCAATGACATGAGGACAATATGCTAAGGTTAAGTAAGATTTTAGCATTGAAGGAAGCTAGCAGAAGGTACCCAGGAGCTCTCTCTACTATTCTTTGAAACTTCTTTTTCATCGGAAAACTGCTTCAAAATATCAAGTTGCTTCAAAACATCAAGGTAATTCAGGTACTTACCTCATGCTCTGTACACATATAAAGAATTGAGCACAGCGCCTGGTCACACAGTAGGCGTTTCATACATGTTAGCTTCCTCTGAGAAAGCCCGTTCTCCACGTGAAAGACTGAAGAGGTAGCATCTCAAGTTCCTAATTCGGTGTGAGAATGGGCACCACCTCAAACGGCCCTGGAAATGACCAGAAGGAAGTTTGCGGGGGGAAGTTTCCGGGCAAGGTCTGCAGCCTTCTGAAGAGCGAAATTGGATGCGTTTCAGGGTTTCTGCTTTTCTAAGATTACTTTGCGGAAAATCATTTTCAGATCTCACTGATCCCCGAGGAGCCTCGGCCTGGAACTGGGAAAACTGTTCGGAAGTCTAATTAAAAGAGAACAAGATGATATGGGGATTAGTCTGGCTTGATAGGGTCAAGGCAGGCACGATATCTTACCCCCTCGAAGTTAGTGGAGCAAAATTCTGTAGCGGAAAAAAATACATTAGCGAATGATAGGCCACAAGTAGACCTAGTTAGGCTGCGTTTTCACTCAGAGCGAGGTAACAGCTTTTGAAAAAAAAAAAACTTATAAAGGAAAATAAATAGCCATATGTTAAAGTCATGGAGCCTGCAGAACAATAATAGTAACTGGAAGTACTAGAAAGCAGGTGCTGTCGGGGATGGTTGTGGTCTCAGCCCGTGGCATTAGCTATTTCTACGGGGCCCGGGGCCCGAGCGTTAATGACTGGATGAGAAGTGGTTTGTGTCCAGAATGTGGGGCAGGATGTTTTTAATGGCTCTTACTTGATACCGTGACACAGAACAACAAGGCCTATATCAGTGATAATAAAGTGAATAACAGCTAACATGTATTTGGTGCTTCCTCTGTGCTGGGAACACTTTTAAGGTGGCCTTTGTCATCTTACTGAATCTTCGTTATCTTTCCCAGCTGAGGGATCCAGGCCGAAGACGGTAAGTGACTTTCCAGGGCATGCGAAGCTTTACCTTAGGGAGGCTGGCCTGAACGGTGCCCTGTCCGGGTATAGGGAACGGGCTCTGTTTGGGACGCAACACCCCATCTCTTCACCATCCCCAGCACTGGAATTCGCCAGGAAACAGGGGAGCCTCCAAGCCTGTGGCCACGAGGCTCTCCTTACCCCGCTCCCCAAGAACGGAGCCCGGGGCACCTGCTGCTCAGGTGGAAAGCATTGCACTTTTCCCAAACACGGAGCTTTGGGGGAATTTCATCTGGAATTTATCCTTCTTTTATGATGTGAGGTTTGACATCCAGCATCCACCCCCACCCCGATGGCCGACCAGTTATTCCTGTGACACTTAGCGGATAAACTACCTTCTTCCCATCGAGGTCCTGAGCCACCTTTTACATGTACGGTTCTCCGTTTTGTTCTCGATCCTTTCATGTATTCCTCTGTCCACGGCATGTTGTTTAGATCATAGTGTAGCATTGTGTATGATACACATGCCTATATACGTTATACATACATGTTACACATATACACATGTTATGGAGTATAGGATAATGAGTTTCATTATTTTGCAAAGGGAACCCTTCCAAATGTTTTTCCCCTTCAAACGGCTCTTGGTCATTCTCAGATAGTTATGACTATATATAAACTTTGAAATAATTTCATGCATTCCCAGCTCCCCTCCCTCCCCCTCCCTCCCCGCCCATGCTGAACTGAATTGCACTGCATTTCTAAGTTAATTTGAGGGCTGATGTTTTCATGATACGAAGCTTTCCAATACCGGGAACATAATATGTTTCTCCATTTTTGAGGGGGGAGGTCTTATTTTAAGATCTTCAATAAGATTTTATAGCTTTCTTTATATAGGCTCTATGCCTTTATTACTACATTTATTCCCGGTTAACATGGTGAACAGGATTTTTTAAAAATCTCCGTGTTGTAACCGGTTTTTGCTGGTGTGGCCGATACTGCTGCACTGGCCCATAACCTGTAACCACCCTGCTTGACATCCTTTCTGATGTGCCAGGAAGCACCAGGATGGGAAGCACACCTTGAGGTCCCCTGTCAAGCCCCACAGGTGCTGGGGAGGGCATTGCCTCAGGCCCTGCTGATTGCTCATTAAGGCTCCTTATGGGAACTTGGCCTCAGCTGTGGGTGCAGCCATCTTTGTGAGGAGTGATGGTCAATTAGCATATTCCCTCTTTATTCTATAGGATTGAGTCCAACAACTTCATTTTAAATAAAGTTCCTATATACCCCTGCCCCCACAGATGTACACCCTCCCTACTGGAGTTTTTTATTTGTAAAGATATTTCGATGGGAAAAAATTATAAACTGTTCCGTTTTCTTCTGTATTCCCCATGTTTCTCAAAGTACTTGATACTTAGCAGACATCAGAAAGGTATTCGTTAAATGGATAAATAGCAACAAGCTAAGTTCATCAAGAATTTTAAGTTGAGGCCAGTTCTGTATTTGGGTGAGGTTTGTTCATTAAGGAATGGGTGAAACCATATAAAATGACCACTTCACCAGTTTTAAAAAAAATTCAGATAGTAACAGTTTCATGTGGTTCAACCTAATTTTTATCTGACCTGGAATTTAAACTTAGCATTGAATATTTCAGGCCTGTGGCTTGATAGAATAGCACCCTATACCCATCTGAACTCCAGCCAATAGGATGCTTCTTGAAAATACAGCACCGTGGTTCACGGCTCAAGCTTTGGAGAAATAAATCTTATTCAAACCCTAACTCCACCCCCACCCCTCTTCGTTGTGTGAACTTGGATAAATTAGATATTTTTTTCTGAGCTAAATTTCCTCCTATATAAAAAGGGGATCATAGTTTCCTCATGGTGTTGATATAAACTGTCATGTTCAAGTACTTAGCACAGTGTCTACACATAGTAAATGATCAATAAATTATTTCTATTCTTACTATTAGTTCATTTATTTATTGCTGCCTCTCTCTAGGATATTTAACTTCCTGTCATTTCAAAACCAATTTATAGTGATTGATAGCTGTGATCGATGTCACAATAGTGGTTTGCTTCTGGGTGGGACGATTAACCAGGGAGAGGCGGGAATAGTGGTTCATGGGATGAACATGTTTTGTACTGTAAAGTGGGTGATGGCCACATGCCTGATGCCCATATAAAACGTTGTCCTGGACACTTAGGGTCACTGCAGTTTTTTGTGGTTTGTTTGCATGTTATAATTCAACAGGATCTTCGCCTGTTTGGGGGTGATGCTGGGATGGGGGAGAAGCTATTTAAATACCGAGCACCATAAACAGAGGGAGGAGCCCTGTTTTATTTTAGGAAATGCCTCTGATCTTCATGCAAAATGCCTTTCCACCCTCCTCCCCTCTGCCTGCCCTCCACCCTCTCTCTCTGCCTCTGGACTCTGTCGCATGCACATAGCCCGGAGTACCAGGTGGATGTGGCATGGAAATAGGGAAAAGGGAAATTTACAAGCATCTGATGAGCAGCAAAGTACAAAAGTACATGCATAGTGTCCCCATAAATGTGTGCACACTGTGAATAACGATAAAGACCGTGTTTATTAAAATACACTTCATTTTCTAAGTGTAATCAAATCAGCTTTTAAAGTGGGTATACATTATATAGTGTGTGTGTGTGTGTGTGTGTGTGTGTGTGTGTGTGTTTGTAAGGGTATGTGTGGAGGGGGGGTTGAAGGTCAGCACAGGATTTGACCTATGAACTCCTTGCTGCTGGCAAGTGGATCAGTCAATACAGGATGTTAATTTAGTTGAGTAATTGTCATCAGTTCTCAAGAAAAATAAAGAGCCAGTACTCCTTATTGGAGCTCCTCTCTCTGTCTCTCTCTCTCTCTCTCTCTCTCTCTCTCTCTCTCTCTCTCTCTCTCTCTCTCACACACACACACACACACACACACACGTCTGATATCCATTTTATTTAATTCCTCTCTCTAAAATCAAGAACGTTTCCTTGTTCTCAATGGGAACTCCAGGCTTCCTCGCCCGCTGTGCCGTGGAGGAGAGGGGCACATGCCTGCCTACCTGGGCACCAGCCAATGAGCTTAGACTCTGGTTTCCACGCGGCTGCCCATTTTTAGGAGGGAAAGGAAATGGAGGCGGGTTCCCTCGGACGTACAGCTGAATAAAAATCTACCAAGCCGGTCACTCCCCGCAGACACGCGGATGTGACGGTGGCTTAAGCTTTCCAGAGCACAGGGGAGACGGTCTTTAACCGGGACCCTGCCCGGCGGCCCTCCACACCTCCCCAAAATGACCTCCCCAAAATGACCTCCCCAGAGATGACCCGTGGCCCTGGCCGCCAGAGACTCCTCCTGCCCAGAAAGGGGGTGTTGGTTTCGTTCACACCGGCGCCCATACTGAACACGGTCGCAGCGGCGGTTCGCTCTGTGCCCGGGAAAGGGGGAGAGTGGAGAGAGAGAACAAAACCAATAAAGGCCAAACCAGAAGCACATGTCCCGAGGGGCGCGCTCCGCGAACATGGCTGGGAACCAGATGAACCCCGGCATGTAAAATGTGCCGCAGCGCCGGGCCGCTTTGAAATGCTACACTTTCTGGAGCTCATCTGGGGAGCATCGGGGGCGGGCCTGCCCGCGCACAGGGACGGTCTCCTCTTCCGACGTGCACACAGCGGAAGCGCATCCAGGTCAGCAAAGTGCCAGAGGGGCTGGCAAACTGGCTGGCAGGCCAGGGAATGAAGAGAGAGACAAAGAACTGGAGAGGAGAGAGAGGGAGGGGGAGGGGGAGAGAGAGAGAAAGGGAGAGGGAGAGGGAGAGAAAAAGGGAGAGGGAGAGGGAGAGGGAGAGGAAGAAGAGAGAGAGATGGAGAGGGAGAGGGAAAGGGAGAGGAAGAAGAGAGGGAGAGGGAGAGGAAGAAGAGAGGGAGAGGGGGAGAGGGAGAGGGAGAAGAGAGGAATAGGGAGAGGGAGTGGGGGAGAGAGAGAGAGAGGGAGAGGGAGAGAGGGAGAGAGAACTCTTGTTGCCACCTTCACTCCACCCTGGCTCCCCGGTGTGTATTTCCCAGCAGATAAGCTCCGAGTTTGTTTCGAGGTAAGTCATAAAGCACATAAATGATCGACGGCACCAGGACAGCAAAGTGACAGAATGAGAAGAGTTAAGGCTCTCCACAAAAATATCTAAAGACTCTCGTAGGAAGTCCATCTGCTCAATATTTGAAAGCAAGAGCACCATCCCCAGCACTGACTTAAAACCAAAGATAAACCGCCTCCACCGCCCTCCCTCCAGTTCATGCCACTGCACATGCCCAGGAGTTCGGAGAACACTGTTTTCTAGAACCAGCAGCAACCCCGCCAGAGAGAACACGCACGTCTCGTGCAGCGTGCCATTCGCAAGGCCCAGTCTGTGAGCATGAAAGCACCTAGACCCGCTGGTACCAGTGCGTTAAGGGCACAGTCCCTTTAGCAGTGACCGGCCCTCCTGTGACATGGACCGAAGCCAGTGACCGAGAACTCAGGACGGGAACCCGGGGCAGCGAGATCACCTCCAGCAAAGACTTTCCTGTCTCGTGGGGACAGTGTCTGGGTGGCCAACGACGAGCGAGGCTGCCCGCAAGGTCGCGAGCCTGCTGCCCCTGGCACGATTCCCACAGAGGCACCTCTTAGTGGATACGAGGGCCGATTGGCAGGTTTCTGGCCTGGCTGCCCATCGGAATCACGTGGGGAGCCTCAGTGCAGGTCCTCGCTGGCTACACCTGTCGGGACGGGCCTGCGCATCTGCAGCTCTGACGCTCCAGGATGATGAGCATCACCTGAGGCTGGGTCAGGGCCTGAGACCCAGGGGTCTCACTTTGTGCTTCTCTGACTTGCCCTGCGTGCCCAGCGGCTGAGGATGCTGCTAATGCAGATGCTGACTCGGAGGGGGGTCTTAGGAGGGGGGTCTGAGACGCTACCTTGCTCTCGAGCTTTAGGTGGGACCCACGCGGCCAGCCTGCGTCTCTTTTCTGCCAAAGTCCCGGGAGCCCAGCCACGCGGGGAAGCTCTCTCTCTGCGTGGATTGAGTGGATGCATAGCTCTCACCTTCCCGCCTTTGGAGACACAACTCTGGGGCGCATTCTACGAGCTGGGGAGCAGGACCTGCCCCAGGAAACCTCACAGGGGGGGGCTTCGAAGGAGGAAGCTGGAGGAAGGCGCCACCCACCTGCCGGTGTGGCCCACATGACACTGGAGACTCGGGGGCCAAGGGCATTCTATGGAGCTAGGACATCCTCCCCCTGTCCCCTCCCTGTCCCCCTCCCCCACCCCCCCACCAATCAGCCATGGCTTCTAATTTGTCAACACAAGTTGAAAGCAGCTTCATCCCCATCACTTAACCCGACCCTCCGCCTGGGGCTCGGCGTTATTTAGCATTCAGCCGCTGCTCCCAGCAAACCCCCGTGAGCAGAAACAATCCCGTCGCCCGCTCCCCACCGGCAGAGGTGCTTAAGGTATCTAAATATTTTAAAGGCGTCCGCGAGGAGCGGATTCTTTCCTTGGCGGTGGCTTGATGAATAAATGATGCCCCGATTCCCGTTTAATTACGGTCTAATGCCCTCTAATTCATTTCAGGCTGCTGCGGCACTTGCTCCCAACCTGACACCTTTCGGGCGAAACTGATGGGAATTAAAGAGGCCGCTGCTTCCTTAACGTAGGAGCAGATTAGGTCTCTGTAATCGATAACTAAAAAAAAAAAAAAAAAAAAAAAAAAAAATAGCTGTTCAGAAATCTTATATGTTGGGCACTTTGGACACTGAAACCACATCTTTAAAAATATATATTTTAAGCGAGGGAGGGAGAGATTTTGCGCTCGGCCCGAGATTCTGTTCTGCCAAGTTGGAGCACGGAGCGGAGTTTGATGCTTGAATTCTAAGCCCCTGAAAATCGTTTATTGTAGAAGTGTGAACACACAACCACAGCCGGAAGCAGCACGGACCGGCCCGCCATCCTAATGCTCGGATCCTCTCCCTTGTGCTGAGTCGGCAAAGCCAGTCCCGGCTCTGGCCTTCTTGCTAATACTTGTCAACGTCAGTTAATAGCCGGGACCCTCTTCAGAAGGATGCCCCGACGTTTTGAGGAAGCCTCGCATTGCTAGGGACCCGTCTGTGTCCTTCGCAGGGGTGCACCCTCATTTGTAGCAGAATTTGGTGACATTGGGAGTGCACTCTCTTGTGGGAGGAGAAATGGGGGTGGGGGGTGGGGAAGGGTTGCCTGCGCTGTGGCCATGTTGAGTGTGTGGGCATCCAACTGTCAGAATCCGGCAAGTTTCTCACCGGACAGAAAGGCCCGGTGTGAATCCTCCCTCCAGGCCCGTTCCTTGGGGGTGGGGCAGGGTAGGGCGCCTACAGGAGGAAGCTCCATTGAGATCCTAGCATGTGCCCCAAGTTCAAGTGCTCTAGCATCCTGTGGATGCCTGAAGCCCCTCAGATGGAAAACATTTGGAATTCTATTGTGGGGAAGTTGTACCATTTCCATAGCAGCGTTCAACTTACTCTCCATGGGGGGCAGGGCCAATCTCCGTTGTGATTGGCTGGAAAAGGCAGCCTCAATGCAGGGAGGCTGCTCCTAGAGCAGCGGTTCTCAACCTGTGGGTCGTGACCCCTTTGGGGGTCGAACGACCCTCTCACAGGGGTTGCCTAAGACCATGGGAAGATGAAGATATTTACATCACGATGCATAACAGTAGCAACATTTCATGGTTGGGGGCCACCACCCCATGAGGAACTGTATGCAAGGGTCGCGGCCTTAGGAAGGTTGAGAACCACTGTCCTAGAGGCTCCATCTCTGGGCGAAATATTACGACCACCCACCGGAAGTGCCTTCAACACGTGCGGAAGTGAGCCTCACAGAGGAATGTCTGACAACCATCAACTCAATGTCCTCTAGTATCAGCGAGCCAGAACCCCGCTAAGTGGAACCCTGGATTCATTACGTGTGAGTTTCCAGCCTCCCGCCACACCCCTCCCCAAGCTTCCAGGGAAGCTTAAGAGCTTAAGAACTCCAGGCATTTCCTGAGAACCTACTGTGTGCTAAGCACTTACTGTGAGCACGTTCTCCGTCTGAATACATAAAATCCCCCTGACAATGCTCTAAGTAGATACTATTATTGTTCCTATGTTTACAGAGGAGGAAATAAGCTCAGCAGCTGAACAGAAAGGCTAGGTCTCTGTCTTCGCCAATAGGTCTTTCCAGGTTTGCCAGCCTGCGCTACCAGTGGTGGCTGTGTGACCCTAAGCAAGTTTCTCAGCTTTCTGTACTTCCATCGCCATTAAAACATTATTACTCTAAAATAGAGTAACAGTTATAAAAATTATAGTTAAGAATTCTTGAAAGAAAATTTTCTCTTTTATTACAAAAGAGAATCCTATACTTCGATTACTAAGCACATTTTCACAAATTCTTTTTTTTTCCAATGGATCGCCCATGAGTTTAGGCGCTCGTCCTCTTCTCCAAACATCACGAAATAGATCTAAGGCAGTGGTTCTCAACCTGTGGGTCGCGACCCTGGCAGGGGTTGAACGACCAAAACACAGGCAGGGGTCACCTAAAGCCATTGGAAAATACATAATGCATATGAAGTATTTACATTCCGAATCATAACTGCAGCAAAATTACAGTTATGAAGTAGCAATGAAAATAATTTTATGGTTGGGGGTCACCACAACATGAGGAACTGTATTAAAGGGTTGCAGCATTAGAAAGGTTGAGAACCACTGGTCTAAGGGATCCTGGAACAGCTGTGTGTGTGCCCAGGATGGAGGTAAAGCAGGGAGGTGGGGAATGGAAGGAGAGAGGAACCAAGAGCAAGCTGGTCTTTCTGCTTTTGAGAGCAATAACTGCAAAGCCCATGTGCACCGGAAGCTGCCTGAGAGGGAAGCCAACATAGAGGGGAACAGAGGCATGGAAGGGAAGGGCAAACAACCAAGCCCCCAACGACGCCATTCGAGCACCTTTATGCAGCTGTGCCTGAAGCCGGATCCCCTCCCCGGACTTCACACTTACATGACCCAGAACTTTTTCCTTTTTTTGCTCTGGTTAGTCTGAGTTCGGTTTTTGTCACATGAAATTAAAAATAACACAGTCTAAAGTAATATCCTGCTTTATTTCCCCATTGGCTCTGTTCCTCCACGATTCAAACCTAATTGGAGAGAGAGCAGAGGATCTAGCCGTTTATCCTTCTTTCTTCTGTCCATCTATCCATCCACCCACTCATCGAACATCTATTGAGCCCTCACTCAGAACCAGATAGGAAAAGAACAAAGATGAATGAGACACGCGTCAATTCTTTCAGGAGCAACCGGCACATTCACAAAACCGCAGATCCCGCGTGATACCTACTGCGGACAGTTAGCAAGGTCGTCCTACAAATGGGATGGTGTGACTTCAGGGGAAGAAGTTTCTTATCATCTCCCTGTATCATTTTTGTAAAAAAATATTTTTTATTGATTTTTACAGAGAGGAAGGAAGAGGGATAGAAAGTCAGAAACATCGATGAGAGAGAGAGAGAGACATCGATCTGCCACCTCCTGCACGCCCCACACTGGAGATGTGCCCGCAAGCAAGGTACATGCCCCCGACCGGAATCGAACCTGGGACCTTTCAGTCCGCAGGCCTACGCTCTATCCACTGAGCCAAACCGGTCTTGGCTCCCTGTATCATTTTTCAAAAGGTTCCCTAAACTCTTGTGTAGGTTTATTTTAGGGTTTCATAGAGTCCCCGACTTTTTATTCAATCCCCTCAAATGAATGACGATGCACATTTATGAATGGATGGATGGATGAATTCTTAAACGTCAGGCCCCCTCCACATGCACACATTCTTCGCATTGCTCTGGAAGAATCCAGCCTGGGATTCTTTCCGGGCCGGAAAGTGTCAAGTATGCTGGATATTTAAACAATTTGGACCCCCCTCTTCTGCTATGGCGACATGGATTTATTTCCTGTGAAAGGGAGAGATCCTTTCTCAAGAGCTCCTCCTAGCAATCCTTCAATCCCTCCCCACAGGTGCCCTTGACACGCAGGTAGAGACCCATCATCACGTGGACGTTATGTAAAACGCGTGTTTAAAAAACTAGAGAGAGGACTGGCCTGTCCCCGCCTTGACAAGTTGTTTTTCAGCCAGTTCTGTCCGGTAAAGGGGATCCAAATCTTATCACCAGAACCGTGAGACGTGATGCAGGTTTCTGAGGCAGGGCCTCCTCCTCGGCTTGTTTTCATTTAGATTAGTGCGGGCTTATTTATTTATTTTGCAAATAAATGATGAAACCCCTAATGCGCAGCATTATTTGGTAACAAGATTTGATTTGGAATCCGCATGGGATGTAATGGGCTATCAAAGGAGCCGTCCCCATCAGAATCCTGGGTGCTGTGTGCGTGAAACGTTCAAAGTAATTGCCAAAGCGGCAAAATCTAAATTAGACGTTTAAGAGGGAAATGGTGCTCAAAATTCTTGCTTGATGTTCGGATAACACGAGCCGCTCATAAGCGTTTGTGTTTTGTTCTCTGCGTTGTAAATATTATTAGAAGTATCCCAAAAGTCATGGCATGTTTATAAAACACAGATAAAAAAAATCTGATGAGTTTTTTTAAAAAAAACAACAAAGTTATACTTTTTAGTCTTGTCCCATATGGTATTTCTCATTCGCATGCTTGTCATCTTTTAACAAATACCATTTATTGGTCAGAGCGACATAAACCTATGATTACATTTTAACACAATGATGCCAATCACAGTTTGGGATGGATGAGAGAGGGGAGAACTCTCAGTGGTAACCTAATACGAGAGAAGAGAGACCTGCCAGTCACTTTTTTTTTTCTTAAATATATTTTATTGATTTTTTATAGAGAGGAAGGGAGAGAGATAGAAAGTCAGAAACATCGATGAGAGAGAGACATCGATCAGCCGCCTCCTGCACACCCCACAGTGGAGATGTGCCTGCAAGCAAGGTACATGCCCCCAACTGGAATCGAACCCGGGACCCCTCAGTCCGCAAGCCAACGCTCTACCCACTGAGCCAAACTGGTCTCAGCCCAGTCACTTTTTAGGAAGACTTTTTAAAAGGAAGGTGGGAGGAAAGTTGGGGGTTAGAAAAGCAGAGAAGCTGTATCCTCCTTTTCTCTCTCCCCCGACACCCCTAACTTCTCCTCATCTCCCCTACAATTCAGGGCTTAAATCTTCCGTCTGAGGGCTGGGCCCCAGCCTCCAGCGCCTGTGTAGATTGAGAATTTTTTTTTTCTCTTCCAGATCTCAGGTTCCATCTGTTTGCTCGAGGTGACAGTGTGGGAGTCAGAATAGGAACGAGATGTCACCTGGCAGCGCTTTCCATAACGACGTGTCGGAATTTTGATCTGGAGTGGCCGTGGCATTCCAGGCCACGCCACCAGCTTTTCTCACACCTGGGGGTGCAGAAGAGTCCCCCTGGGGGGTTAGTTAGAGGCAGGTTCTGATTCAGAAGCCCTGGGGTGGGACCCGAGGCTCTGCATTTCTCATAAGGTCCCTGGTGTCGCTGCTGCTGGTGGCTCTGGGTAATGAGGTTCTCAAGAACAACGTGTCTTGGCCTTCAAGGTGATGAAACGTTGGAACATGAAGAAAAGTGTGTGTGTGTATGTGTGTGTGTGTGTGTGTGTGTGTGTGTGAGAGAGAGAGAGAGAGAGAGAGAGAGAGAGAGAGAGAGAGAGAGAGTGAGTTTGGGAATGGTCTTCTAAGAATTAGCCAATTCTATGCCAACTCAGCCCACTTGCTCTGGTGAGGAACCAAAACATTCTCCAGGCCTTGCTGTGTGCTGGGGCACTGTGAGGTACTACCAGTGTTATTGCAATCTCCATTTTACAGATGAGGCAGAGAGCAGTGACATTTCTTGCCCACGGTCACAGAGCTCATACCAGAGGGAGGACTTCTGAGACCCAGCCTGCCGGAATCTGGATGAGAAGACCTTCATCTCTAGGCTGTCCTTTCCCTGAGAGTCTTTGCACATGCTGTTCCCTCTGCCGGGAATGCCCTTCCTTACATCCTGCCGGACTGCTCACCCTTCAGTTTTCAGTTCCAAAATAACTTCCCCGAGAGCCCTTCTCTGGTTCTTGTCCCCCTTCACATGAACTGTATCCCGCTTTGCTCTCAGAGCATCGCATTGATTTCCTTCATGAGTCTGATCACAATGTTCAATTTTTTGATTATCAGCGTTCATTTGTTTTCCTGTCTGTTTCCCTCACAGGACGGTAAGCTCTCTGAGGCCAGGGCCCACAGCTGTATTGCATCAGCCCCACGCTCCATGCCTGGACCAGAATAAGAGCTCTGTATTGACTTGCCTGGCTGATGGAATGATTAACTGAATGAATGAAGTGAATTCACAAATAATATTTTGCAAATAACTACTAAGCCCCTAGAGGACCAATCGGTGATCACACCTATGGAAGTGTGCCACATACGGTTGGCTTACTTCAGAAAATAAATTCAAACAGCATTGCACTCTCATGTGTGTCCTGGGCCAGACAACAGGTGGACTAAAACACTCATCTAAACTACTTTAAAAAAAATGAGAGCATGGCTTTCGAAAGTCCACTCATCTCTAACTTCCTGGTGTAGTCCTCACCCAACATTCAAAGAAAACACCCAAACAGAGTCTGAGATCTTTTTATTTTGTGTTTTTTTGTGTGTGTTTTTTTCAGGTTCTCAGAACACACTCCTACTCTTATGTCTCTTTGCTTCGGTCCTATCAACATCCTCTTTTTCCCGCAGTGGGTAGGGTGCTTAGCGAAGCTGACACCCCAAAAGAGGGACAGATACAGATTTTCATGGAGGCTTGGACTGCGGATGGGGCTCCACAATGAGTCACCAGGACATCGAGCATGATGTCAGAGAAGATCATTGTCACGGTCTGAGTTTCCCAAAAACTGACCCTGTTGCAAGAATTCCAGAAAAGTCATCTGTTGGGAAGTGAGACAGGAGTGGGAAGGCTCTCTAGTATGTGTATCCATGCCGTGGCCATTGTGGGAGCCTGGAGCTTCACCCCTCAGGGACATTCTGGGAAGCATCGGGGACCCTCCCCAGTTACACCTCAAGGATGAGGAGCTCAGACATCCACGCACAACTCCTTTCGGGGAAGTTCAGACTCAGGTACTAATAGGCACCTGAATGTGCAAGACACCTTTCCTCCATACGAGAGAGGAAGCCTCCGGCAGAGGCACAGATAATGCAGACACAAGTGTCCAGGCCCAAAGGAGCGAGGTAGGACCATCATGCCTACTGCCAATGGCCAGGCCAATTCACACTGCCTCCACTTCATAACTGAGAGGGAGAATCTTGGAGCTGATGGGCCAAGGGTTTGATTCATAATGTCTCATGTCTTTAGTACCTCAAAGCCCTAAGTACCTGTGATGACCCCAGAGCTACCAGGACAAAGGGCATGTTATGGCTTAGAGCTGTTGCTATGGCAACCTCCACCATTAACAGGGTCATTTGCCAACAGGAAGGAGGTCTGCCGTGTGCGTGCCATTGTCCTTTCATTTCCATGTTTTGGAGATGACTTCTTTCCTAAGGGCAGCTATGGTCTTGGATTTTCATCTGCCATCCTGTGTGATCTTGGACTTGGGTCTGGAATGTTCTGGCCCTTCATTGCCCTGCCCATGGAAGGAAAGCAAGGATTCCCTTACCATGTCTATTTCACAAGGATGTTATGAAAAGAGACGAGATAGTATCTGAAAACGACTCCGAGCTCTGAAGAAAACGAGCTATATAAATATAAGTTATTACACAGTATTATTTTAACCTGGCCCAAGTTTAGATTAGTTATATGAATCATTCATCAACCTTTACTTTGTATAATTAAAAACGTGTGGTTCTCGGAATCTTTGTTTGGGAGGCAAGTTAATGTGGCGGGACTAGGATTGGCAAACTCTTAGAAGTCGAAGATTTCTGGTCTAATGACAGATGCATTGATAGATGGGGGTGGGGGTTCTATTATCAGATCTCATTTGGAGGTATTCGTGGACAGCTTTTTTAGGAGTCTGTGATTCATGCTTTTTCTTATTGGCCTTTTTTCATATTTCCTGCCCTCACATGGCTTTTCAGAAGGTATTCAAGAATTACCTCCTGTTTTTTTGTTTTTTATTTTATCCCCAAGTACAGTGATACCTTGAGATATGAGTGCCCTAACATACGAGTTTTTTGACATACGAGCCATCGAGCGAGCGATTTTTGCTTTGAAATAAGAGCAACAGTTGAGATACGAGTAATCGCGTGGATCAGCTGGCTGCACACAACCCACCAGTTTACTGAGACTCGAGGGTTTCATAATTTCTCACGCCTCAAGGTTATGGAATGAATTAAACTCGTATCTCGAGGTACCACTGTAGGTCTATGTCATGAATCTGTTGCTGAGGTCTCCCCCTTGCATGAACGTTAAAAGTTGATTGGTTTAGGGAGGGTAACAGAATAACACTCCTTAGGGACTTTCCCATTTGAGTTTGCCCCCAAATGTAGAAGTGACCGATTAAAAATGTACCTCCTTGGTGTGTATCGCGCGGACCCCAGCAGCGCATGAATGAAAGCATCACCATGACGGTTCATTCTCCAAGCTTGCGTGCCTCTGGCCAGCAACGGGAGTTGCTCTCGTCTTGTGTCTCCTCCAAAGTGCCCAGCACCACACACCTGGCATCCCACGGGCACTCAACAACTGTGAACGGAATGAGTGAATGCTCATAAAGAGGAGGAAAAAAGAAAGAAAAACACAAAGAACCGCTGAACCCGAGGAGGAGATCATTAGCCATGGCCTCCGCATGTGTTAGTTATTAGCTATTAGTGGCGTGGGTGGTCTGGGAGAGATGGACTAATTCTGCTGCTGGCCACGGCGGTGTCAAACAGTGTATTAACTAACAGGGACAAGGGTGTTGACTGGATTTGTGCTGCACACCGAGTTTCCCCTGGCGACTCCAGTGAATTAGACACATCCCCCCGGGGCCCGAACTGTTCCCGCCTTGTAACTTACACGGGGGAAGGATCTGGGGAGCCGAAGGACATCAGGTAAGGACTGCAGGGAGCATGCAGCCCTCCGTAAACACAGGGACGCGGATTGTTGACAAATTTCCCTCGCGTGTCACTACCCACTGGGTTATGAAGGAACAAGTGGGGAGGTGATAGCGTATTGTAAAGAGCTCAGTGGGCCACGTGCAGCCTCCCATCCTGCTATTTCCTTCACTTTAAAGCAGTGGTTCTCAACCTTCCTAAGGCCGCGACCCTTGCATACAGTTCCTCGTGTGGTGGTGACCCCCAACCATGAAATTTTGCTACTGTTATGCATCGTGATGTAAATATCTGCATTTCCCGATGGTCTTAGGCGACCCCTGTGAAGGGTCATTTGACCCCCAAAGGAGTCGAGACCCACAGGTTGAAAACCGCTGCTTTAAAGCATCATCATGATCTCTCTGCCACGGTCCTGCGCAGTAATGATTGAGGAGTTACTAACCACACATACTTGGACTCCATCACAAATCAACCAAAGTGAACAAATACACCAAGGTCTATAATAATCTCCATTAGAAATGAATCGATATCTGTAATAATCTCTAGCTGGATTTTTTGTCCCTTGATCATACAGAATGTATTCACTTCTTCAACAATCGTATTCCCCTTCATTTTTAACTTGAACCATTTCTTCTTTGTTTTCACATGGGAAGTTACATTGCCTACTTCCTAGATCCAAACTTACACCCACTTGCACTATTTTATTTTTCTTTTATTTCAAGATTTAGGGCTTTTTGATTCCTCCCCGAATCATTAAGTGGTTTGCTCTTTAAAAGAAACCAGAAAACTATAAAAGGCCCTTTAAACTTCTAGGACATCAATTCACTTTTTTTTCAGGAGAACATTTTGAAGAGGTGGGGTAAATGAAGTAGAAACATTCAGATTAAATTTCCTTTGAAATCCATGGGTTTTTAAAT
>PVJN01023448.1:0-32290 GCA_004026805.1 Lasiurus borealis | reverse complement strand
GTCACCCCTTATTGCCATCAGCCTGTTCACCCCCAATTGGCCCCCTCTACTGGCCTGGTTGCCTCTAATTGCCCTCCGCCTCTGGCCTGGTTGCACCAACCGCCCCCCTCCCCCACTGGCCTGGTCACCCCATGCAGCCTGCTGTTCAGTTGTTTGGTCGTTCCTCACTAACCCCCCTGCCGGCCTGGTCACCCACACAACCTGCTTGTTCAGTCGTTTGGTTGTTCCTCACTAACCCCCCTTCCAACCTGGTCATAGGCAGCCATCTTGTGAGGGCGTGAGGGCCAATTTGCATATTAACTCTTTATTATACAGGAGGCCTTTATTATGTTGAGATATGTTACCTTTGTTCCCAATGTATTGAGAGTTTTTATCATAAATGGGTGCTGGATTTTATCAAATGCTTTTTCTGTATCTATTGATATAATTATGATTTTTAGTCTTCGTTTTGTTTTTGTGGTGTATCACATTAACTGATTTGCTGATATTGTACCAACCTTGCATCCCAGGAATAAGTCCCACTTATATAATGTTTTTAATGCATTGGTGAATTTGATTTGCTAAAATTTTGTTTGAGGATTTTTTCATCTATATTCATCAGGGATATTGGCCTATAATTTTCTTTCTTTGTAGTGTCTTTATCTTGCTTTAGAATTAGGATAGTATTGGCTTTATAAAATGAGGGTGAGAGTCTTCTCTGCTATTGACTTTTTTTGAATAGTTTGAGATAGGTGTTAGTTCTTTGAATGTTTGGTAAAATTCATGTGTGAAGCCATGTGGTCCAGGACTTTTATTTGATGGAAGCTTTTTTTTTTTCCCTGCTTTGATTTAATTGGTTGCAGTTTGTTCATATTTTCTGTTTCTTTTTTATTCAGTTTTGGAAGATGGCATATTTCTACAGAAGTTTTTTTCTAATTAAACACTAACTTCTCATGTGTATGGATATTGGAACACTTTTTCTTGATAGGTCCATACCTCTTATTATGGCTACTTTTTTGAGATAGGAAGTGAAAACTTAAGTTAATAGTTTCTAATATAGTGTCTTGATAAATGTTTATTAATAATATCTAATGTTTGTTAGAGTACTTTTACTCATTTTTATTAAATTTGTTTTTATGTCTTTTAACTTATTTGACTAAGTGAGTAAGGTGCCTTCAAAAATAGCTTTAAGCCAGCCTTGGCTAATGTAGCTGAGCTAGTGGCAGGGAGGGGAGGGGGTGAGTGGGCATTTATCATATACACCAAAGGGTGGTGGTTTGATTCCCCATCAGGGCACATCTCCAAGCTTCAGGTTCCATCCCCGGTTGGGATGTTTCAGAGGCGACCAATCAATGTTTCTCACATCAATGTTTTTTCTTTCTCAAATCAATAAAAAAATTGTCTCCTCGGGTTAGGATTTAAAAACAAAATAGCATTTGTGGGAACCTCTTTCCATGTCCCACGTGGTTCAGGGTTCCCGGTTCAGGGTTCGGGTTCTTAAGGAGGCCGCACGCAAACGAAATGAGAGACTAGAAAATATTAATTTGGCAATATTGGGAGGCCAGGCAGGAGCCTTCCTCTAGTGGAAAGGACTGCCACTTGCTCTGGCCCTTTTCTCCCTTTTATTAAGGCTTTGGGACACACCCCTAGCCTTTAGGCAGGAAATAACAAAAACAGAAATTAACATGAAACAAACAGGTAGAGGTTGCTTCAGCCAACAATGTTTCAATTAAACAGTGAGTGATTAGCTCTGACCTTTCAGAGCAGTTAAGGTGGACCAGCCTTCTGGCCTCCTGTTTACATCCATTTAGTGAGAACAATGTTTGGTTTCCAACAACATTAAGCCAGTGCAGGAATACAGGAACATTCCTGTACGGCTGATGTGTCCAATAACCATTTTATCTGCTTGCTCAGAATATTTCAACACCATTAATTCACAATTTTGTTTATCTCTTTAAGATCCACACGGGTTTACAGCACCAAATAATCTGGGCCTGTCAGCCCAGCTGCGTTCCTCTAGATGAAAAACTCCTGCCCCAGCTCCTAAAAGAAGCAGGCTACACTACCCATATGGTCGGAAAGTGGCACCTGGGAATGTACCGGAAAGAATGCCTTCCAACCCGCCGAGGATTTGATACCTACTTTGGTAATGGAAATGCACGTGTTGCTTTAACAACTCAGACTGCAGCCATCTCATAAAACACACCCGCGTGTCATCGAATGAAATACTGTAACTGGAGACTTGAACACAGAGTGAGCCAGTCAGCACCACCGTGGGGCCACTGTCTAATGCCACCTCCATAACCGTGGCTCATGACCCCATGGGGAGGCAGTTTCCTTTGCCAGGTTACTTACTGCCACGTTGGAGCCTTTGGGAAATTTGCTACCTTTACATCCCAGACCATTGTACTCTTAGAGAACCTTACTACCAAAAGGGGTTACAAAACGATTTTTTTTTTTAAATTGCAAGCAAAACCCAATACAAGAATATTTCCTTCACAAAGGTGTGGAATGTTCTTTTCTCCCTGAGAGCCTGTTTAGAGGGGGTATTTTTTGTGGAGAAGGTTCTTTTCTACTGGCATTCTTTTCCCTTTCTTAGAGATCTGTTTTTAAAATTCACTAGATTGGGGAAAATGGACAAAAAAATAAAATCTGAGGAAAAGTACCGATAGTAATAGGAAGGATAATAAGAAGTTGTAAGTATCTTATGAACTTAAGAGACATATAATAACTAACATGAAACCTAAAGTTTGTTTTTAAATGCACCCTCTTTAAATCTGTTGAGAGCCATTTTAATTAACAACCTGTTTATTTTGACAGTGGCTATATATCTTTGCCAAGTTCTTTCTCATACTGCTCTTTCTATCCAGCTATTTCAATACCTACTTGCCTTTTTATATATTCATTTATTTTCAGCTTGCCATATCTGAAAAGGAATACATACATATTTCAGCATAAGACATTTGCAAATAAGTAGAATAAAAAATTAGGACAAATAGAAAAAGATGGAACGGTTGCTTGGCACAAAATTAAGAAAACCATTGCATGGTGGTAGGTGGGCTTCACATTCAGCTCCGAGAGTTGAAATATTTTATGTCCAAAGCAAAAGAAAATAAGGGTAAGTCTATAAGAGTCACATTATTTATAAGATAAATGGAAACCAGATGTTCAGGAAGAGTAAAACATTTTCTGGCTCTTAGACCTGAGAAAAATTCCTCCTTTGGGAGAAGGTGAGGTGGAGAGCGTCCTCAAAGACATCATTTTAGTAAAAAAGTGGTGGTTTTCTTACAGATGTTTCCGGAGGCATTTTCTCTTATTCAAGCTGGGGCCAGAGCACCATGGGGCCCAAACAATGCAGTCGAAGCATGTAGCTTTGTGGCGCTTGTTGGATCAGGATTAAAGTTGAGCTGCAAAGACCTCAGACGTGAGACCCTGTGTGCCCCGTGCTGTCCAGGTTCTCTAGCAGACATCACTAGTCAATCATGGCATTCTCTGAGCGTGACCTGCACACATCCTGAGTATCCTTAAATAGCTGTTCAAGATCATTCTGTCATTTTGGAAATTCTAAAAGAAAAAATAGCCTGTATACCCTTTGAAATTTTTCAGTCAGGTCTTTGCTAAAATAGGGATCAAGTACCTATACTGTGAGAAGAGAAAAACTATGGCTATTTTTTTAAAAATTATTAAAAACAACTTACATATTTATTTTTTCCCAATTTTATTTTATTTTCCATTTTTTTAATTAATGTATTACATGTGTACATATCTTCCATTGCCCCCCTACCCCAATCCCATACATGCCCTCACCCCCCAGTGTATTGTGTCCTTTGGTTATGCTTATATGCATGCATACAAATCCTTCAGTTGATCTCTTATCTACCTCACCTCTCCCTAACCTTCCTGCTGTAATTTGACAGTCTGTTTGATGCTTTAATGCCTATGGATCTATCTTTATGTTCATCAGTTTATAATTTTCTTTATTATCCATAAATGAGTGAGATCATGTGGTATTTTTCTTTCATTGACTGGCTTATTTCACTTATCATAATGCTCTCCAGTTTCATCCAGGTTGCTGCAAATGGTAAGAATTCCTTCTTTTTTATGACAGCAGAGTATTCCATTGTGTAGATGTACCATAGTTTTCTGATCCACTCATCTGCTGATGGGCAACTATGTTGTTTCCAAATCTTAGCTATTGTACATGGTGCTGCTATGAACATAGGGATGCATATACCCTTTCTGATTGGTGTTTCTAGTTTCTTAGGATATATTCCTAGGAGTGGGATTACTGGGTCAAATGAGAGTTCCATTTTTAGGTTTTTGAGGAAACTCCAAACTGTTCTCCACAGTGGCTGCTCCAGTCTGCATTCCCACCAGCAGTGCACCAGGGTTCCTTTTTCTCTGTATCCTTGCCAATACTTGTTGTTTGTTGATTTGTTGATGATTGCCATTCTGACAGGTGTGAGATGGTATCGCATTGTTGTTTTGATTTACATCTCTCGGATAATTACTGACTTTGAGCATGTTTTCATGTGTCTCTTGGCCTTCCTTCTGTCCTCTTTCAAAAAGATTCTATTTAAGTCCATTGTCCATTTTTTTTATTGGATTATTTATCTTCCTTTCTTAAGTTGTATAAGTTGCCTGTAGATGTTGGAGATTAAACCTTTATCAGGAATAACATTTGCAAATATGTTCTCTCATACAGTGGGCTTTATTGTTGTTTTGTTGAAAAAGCTTTTTATTTTGATGTAGTCCCATTTGTTTATTTGCTCTTTAGCTTCCATTGCCCTAGGAGAAGTAACAGTGAAGTTCCTTCGGCATATGTCTGAGATTTTGCTTTCTGTGGATTCCTCTACTATTTTTATGTTTTCCTGTCTTATGTTTGAGTCCTGTATCCATTTGGAGTTTGTTTTTGTGTATGGTGTAAGTTGGTGGTCTAGTTTTATTTTTTTGTATTTATCTGTCCAATTTTCCCAACACCATTTATTGAAGTGGCTGTTTTATCTCCATTGGATGTTCATGCCTCCTTTGTCAAATATTAATTGAGCATAGTGGTTTGTGTTGATATCTGGGTTCCCTATTCTACTCCATTGGTCTATATGTCTGTTCTTGTGCCAGTACCAGGCTGTTTTGAGAATAGTGGCTTTGTAATACAGCTTGAAATCTGGTATTGAGATCCCACTTACTTTGTTCTTCTTTCTCAGGATTGTTTTGGCTATCCGGGGTCTTTTTTTATTCCACATGAATTTTTGGAGAGTTCTTTCTAGGTCTGTGAAATATGGCATTGGTGTTTTAATGGGTAGTGCATTGAATCTATAGATTGCTTTGGGTAGTACGGACATTTTAATAATGTTGATCCTCCCAATCCATGAACATGGTATGTTCTTCCATCTGTTTACGTCTTCCTCTTCTCTTTTTCAGTGTCCTTTATAGGTCTTTTACCTCCTTAGTTAAGTTTATTCCTAGACATCTTAACTTTTTTGGTGCGATAATAAAAGGGATTGCTTTTTTAGTCTCTCTTTCTGTAAGTTCACTATTGGTGTATAGAAATGCTATAGATTTCTTGGCGTTAATTTTGTATCCTGCTACATTGCCAAATTCATGTATTAAGTCCATTAGTTTTTTATGGAGTTTTTCAAGGTTTTTATATACAATATCATGTCATCTGCAAATAAGGACAACTTTACTTCTTCTTTTTTCAATTAGGATGCCTTTTATTTCTTCTTCTTGTCTAATTGCAATGGCTAATACTTCCAGTACTATGTTGAACAGGAGTGGTGAGAGCGGGCATCACTGTCTTGTTCCTGTTCTTAGGGAAAATGGTTTTAGTTTTTGCCCATTGAGTATGATGTTAGCTGTGGGTTTATCATGTATTGCTTTTATTATGTTGAGGTATGATCCTTCTATTCTCACCTTGCTGAGAGTTTTTTATCAACAAAGGGTGTTGGGTTTTGTCACATGCGTGTTCTGCATCAATTAATATGACTATATGATTTTTATCTCTCAATTTGTTTATGTGATGTATTACGTTTATTGATTTGTATATATTTTACCATCCTTGGATTCCTGGGATAAATCCTACTTGGTCATGATGTATGATCTTTCTGATGTATGCTGGATCCGATTTGCTAGAATATTGTTGAGGATTTTGGCATCTATGTTCATGAGGGATATTGGCCTGCCATTCTCTTTTATTGTGTTGTCTTTATCTGGTTTTGGCAGTAGGGTGATGCTGGTTTCAGAGAAGGAGCTTGGATACTCTGGTTTCTCTTCAGATCGCATAAATCTTTCACCTTTTACTAAAGATTTCCGTGGACAGAGAAGGAGCTTGGAAGTCTTTCTTCTTGAATTTTTTGGAATAGTCTGAGGAGGATAGGTTTTAATTCTTCCTTCAATGTTTGGTAAAACTCCCCATGAAGCTGTCTGGCCCTGGGCTTTTGTTTGCTGGAAGCTTTTTGATGACTCCTTCAGTTTCTTCCATAGTTACTGGCTTATTGAGATGTTTAGATTCTTCCTGATTGAATTTTGGAAGGTTATATTTTTCTAGGAATAATTCCATTTCCTCCAGGTTGTCCAGTTTGTTGAAATAGAGTAGTTCATAGTATTTTTTTAACAATCCTTTGTATTTCGGTTGGGCCTGTTGTTATTTCACCTCTTTAATTTCTGACTTTTTTTATTTGCATCCTCTCTCTTTGCTTCTTGGTGAGCCTAACTAGAGGTTCATCAATCTTGTTTAATCTTTCACAGAACCAGCTCTTGGTTTTGTTGATCTTTTGTATTGTTTCTTTGGTCTCTTGTGTTGTTTATCTCCACTCTGATCTGCATTATTTCCTTCCTTCTGCTTACACTGGGCTCCTCTTGTTGCTCTCTTTCTAACTCTGAGTTGTAGGGTTAGGTAATTTACTACCATTGGTTCTTGTTTTTTTGCACTAGGCTGGTAGAGCTATGAACTTACCTCTCAAGTGTGCATTTGCTGTGTCCCATAGATTTTTGGATTGTTGCTTTTTATTGTCATTTGTTGCCATGATGTTTTTTATTTCTTCCTTGATCTTTCTAGTAACCCATTCATTGTTTAATAACATGCTGTTTAGTCTCCATGTGTTTGGTTTCTTTGAATTATTTTTATTGTAGTTGATTTCCAGTTTTATGCCACTGTGATCTGAGAAGATCCTTGATACGATTTCTATCTTCTTGAATTTGAAGATACTTTTCCTATGACCCAACATATGGTCTGTCTTTGAAAATGACCCATATGCATCTAGAAGAATGCATAATCTGTGGCTTTGGGGTGAAATGTTCTGAAGATGTCAATTAATGAGTCATTTGGGATTGATATTTTTTTACTGATTTTTTGTTTAGAGGATTTGTCCAGTGGTGATAGTGGGGTATTAAAGTCTCCTACTATGATTGTATTGCTGTCAATCTCTCTCTTGATATCCTCCAGGAGTTTTTTTAATGTATTTGGGTGTTCTGTATTGGGTACATATATGTTTACCAGAGTTATTTCTTCTTGTTGGATTGTTCCCTTTAGTATTATAAAGTGGCCTTTCTTATCTCTTGTTATGTCCTTCACTTTGAGATCTAATATGTCAGATATAAATATTGCTACCCCAGCTTTTTTTTTTTTCATTTGCCTGAAAAACCTTTTTCCATCCCTTCACCTTCAGCCTGTATGCATCATTTTTTCTGGGATGAGTTTCTTGTAGAGAGAAAATATATGGGTCCTATTTTCTTATCCAGTCCATTATCCTGTCTTTTGATTGGAACATTTAATCAATTTATATTTAAAGTTATTATTGACAGGTACTTATTTGTCACCATTTTTATTCTTTACCCGCATGTTCCTTCTTCACTTCCTATTTCTTTTTTTCACAGCAGACCCTTTAGCATTTCTTGCATTGCTGGTTTGGTGGTAATAAATTCTGTTCGTCCTTTTTTGTCTCTGAAGCTCCTGATTTCACCTTCAATTTTGATTGATAGCCTTCCTGGGTACAGTATTCTTGGATTCAGACCCTTTTTTTGCATGACTTTGTATATTTCATTCCATTCCCTTCTGTCTTGATGAGTTTCTGTTGAGAAATCAGTCACTAGTCTAATGGGGTGACCTTTTAGGTAACTTTCTGTCTCTTTCTGGCTTCTTTGAAGATTCTTACTTTGTCATTGGTTTTTGCCAATTTAATTATAATGTGCCTTGGCATTGGTCTTTTGGGGTTCATTTTGCTTGGAACTGTGTACACTTCTTGGATTTGTGTGGTGTGTTTTTCTTCCTTATATCAGGGAAGTTTTCTGTCATTATTTCTTCAAACAGGTTTTCTATCCTTGCTCACTTTCCTCTCCTTCTGGAACCCCAATTATGTGGATGTTGTTTTGTTTTGTGCTGTCCCAAAGTTCCCTTAGGCTCTCCTGCTTTTTAATTTTTTTTCTAGAAGCTGCTCTACTTGTGTATTTTTTCCTAACTTGTCTTCTAGCTCACTGATTCAGTACTATCCTTGTACTAGCCTACTCTTGATGCTTTCTGTTGAGTTTCTTACAGCAGCAATGTCATTTTTCATTTCCTCTTGGTTCTTACTCATATTGTCAAATTTGTCTTATATTCTTTTCAGTCACACTATGACCATTTTTCTGAATTCTTTCTCTGGCAGGTTGCTTGCCTCCATTTCATTTACTTCCTTTTATGATGATGCCTGCTTTTTCTTTTTTTCATATGTAGGCTATTTTTTTTGTCTCCCCATGGTCTCTTTTCTCTAGGTGTCTGGTTATGTAGTTCTCTCTCTCCTGCATTGATTTAAAGGCACAAAATACATCACAACCAGGTACAATGCATAAAACACTGAACAGAAATGTATTCATGATCTTAATAACCACAAATAAAGAGGCAAATTAGGGGATAAGAGAGAAAGAGGAAGATAGAAACGAAAATGAAGAAAGAAGGAAGGAAGGAAGAAAGGAAGGAAAGAAGGAAGGAGTGCCAAAATTAAATTGGGAGTGAAAAATAAAGTAAGAGAGAAAAGAAAGAGAATAAGAAAGAGAAAGGGAACAAAGTATATATATATGGGGAGAAAACTCCAATAGAACGGCCACTAATCCCAACAAATGCCTGCAACAAGTACCTGGAGATTAATACAAACTACAAACAACAACTAATATCAAGCGAGGTGAGGGAAAACAGAAGCAATAAACAAACAAAAACAAAGCAAACAAAAAAACAAAACAAAAAGAGAATAAGCATCACCATCTACAAAAAAGCATAAAAAGTTGATATAATCAATATTTTAGTAAATGAGAATAAAAGGACAGAGAGAAAAACAATGTTTGGATAGTGAAGACAGAGAAGAGAGAGTTGTGTATGGACTTGGAGCAGGGGATTGGAAATTAGGTTTATAAGTAGGGTGAAATTTTAACAGGGGGTAAAAAGAAAGAATAGGAAAAATCTAAAGTAGGAAAAGAATAGGAGAAACAGGGCAATTAAAGGAGAAAAGTTAGGAATAGAGTGATGGCATAAAGGTAAAGTTAAGATAGAGTAAAATGATGCTAAAGGAAAGATGAAAATAGAATGTAGAACACAAATCCCAAAGTAAAATAAAGAGAAAATAAAATGACAATTTTTACCAAAAAAAAAAAAAACCAACAACAGCAAAATAATAGTAGTAATAATACTGATTGAAAATAAAAATGTAATAATTAAAAAGGTAAAATCAAGTGAGGAAAAAAGCCAAAAAAAAAATTGGTTTCTTAAATAAAAGATGAACAAAATAAAAATAAAAAAAAAAGAATGTTCAGTAGTGAAAGTCATTCATTTCCTCTATTTTCTGGTTGGCACACCTGTTTCCTAGTTAGTATAGTACTGCAGTTCCCTGCGTTCCAGTGCCCCTCAGTGTTGTAAGCCAGTCCTGATTTTTAAGGAGGCAGTGTGTCTTAATTCTTTATCCCTTTATTTGTGATTACACAAGAGTCAATTTGTGATTTAGCCCCTGGGTGGCAGTGTTTCTGGATTACCTTCTGAGACTGTAGGTCCTCTCTAGCCTGTGCTTAGATCCTGCTTTCCCAGTGTGAGTGTGCTGCCCCAGAGCTGGTTCTCCGACGGTCACTGCCCGCTCTGATCCTCAGGTTCCAGAAAAACAGCTTTGCCCTTCATTCTCCTAGGATGCCCCCACCTGAGTGATCCTATGTATTGGGCTTAGCAATCAGAAGCAAGGATCTGAAGAGGAAAGAGCGCAACTGCGTGAATTCCCCTCCCCCCTCATGTCCAAGCAGCCGTCACACTTTTAAAACACCCAGGCTGTCTCTCTGTATCATATCCCCTCTGTTAGCAGCTCTGAGGACCCCCTTCCACATTCACGGATCACACCAGACCCAACAGCCACACATCTCTCCAGGTTCAGACTTCCTCCGGTCCTCCAGCTCCTGCAGTGTGTGAGCTTCTCTATCCTTTGGGACCAGAGATCTCGCCTCATCCCAGGTGTAATCTGACCTTTCCGTGGTGGAGTGTAGAACTCTTCTGAATCCGCATGTTTGGGCTAATTGGGGACCACAGTTCTGGAGTTTGCAGCTGTTTGGTGGCTGCTGCATTTGTAGATTCTCAGGCTTCTGATAACATCCACTTTGCCCTTCAAGATGGCACTGTCTCCACATCCAACCTAGCAGCTCCAGAAGGGAACCCAGAAGCAGTAGGGGCTTCCCAGTCAGGAGAGCTCTGTCCAGCAGTCCCCCCCTTTTGGAGTATAGCTGTCCCTCAACTAACCAAGAAACATTCCCGTGGACCCTCAGCTGTTCCCTCTGTCTGCTCTGGGACAAGGCTCGTGACATGTCTGTTTATTCCGCTGCCATTTTTTTTTTTTACACATTACACATTTAGAAATTCAGGGCTTAGATGGACAGACAGATCTCACATTCCTATGGATTAGAGACTTGCAAATAAGGAAGGGATAATGACATATAGCTGCCATCACTGTTTTGCTCCTGATGTTCTGTAAAAAGCAGTCAGATAATTATGGGGCTGGTTGCAGAACTCTGCAAATACACTGCACACCATTGAATTATATACTTAAGTGGGAGACTTGTATAATATGTGAATTATCCTAATATATAAAAACCTTGGGTTGTAAGGACTAGTAACGACTGAGGCTCAACCAACGGGAAGTCAGTCCTGCAGTCAGCTTCCGCTGCAAGTGCAGCGCCCCAGCACTAACTGCTGAGGGGGCTGCGAATCAGTGCGAGAGCAAGATCTGAAGGGAGAAGCAGATACTAATCCATTATCTCGGTGGCAGTTTTTGATCAGCACTTGCCTCTCTCTTTCTCTTCCATTCTGGCCAGCAGCAGTGCCTCTATTTCTCTCCAGGCTTCCACCAGGGCTGCTGATCAGCCCTGCCCATTGATAGGCCAAAAGATGCTGACTGGCATAGAAACTGACCAATCAGAACCACATCCGGATGAAGGAACTAATGGCTGCCTAAGAGGTGGTGCTTTTGACACTGACTGGCATAGAAACCGACCAGTCATAACCAAATTTAGGCCAACTGTGAGGAGCCAATGGCTGCCTGGGAGGCAGAGCTTTTGATGCTGACTGGTATCAATCAGAACTAAATTGGCCACCAGGGAAGGGCAATTGGGGCAATCAGGCAGGCAGGCAGGTGAGCGATTAGGAGTCAAGGGTCCCAGATTGCGAGAGTAATGTCCAACTGGTGGACACCCCCCAAGAGGTCCCTGATTGGAGATGGTTCAGGCTGGGTTGAGGGAATCCCCTAATGTGCATAAATTTCGTGCACCAGGCCACTAGTATCTCAATTATACTGTTAAATAGAGCCATCAGAGATTTAGATATTCAAAAAATATTTTCTCTTTTTTCTCCCAAAAGCCTAGGCTGCCATCTTCTTTAGGCATGGCATGTTAGTTCAAATTTGTGAATCATAATTATGAGAGAAGCTCTATGGGATTGTAACATTGGATGCTTGGTGTCAGTTTGGTCAAGTATGGGAATAAATAGTTGTATATCTGGAATCCTATTTGTAATATCGTTTTTATATTTATAGTTCATCCTCTTTTAATCAAGTATATTCTATACATATTTTTCCCAAATGATAAAAATAGTTTACATTTATGGATAAGAAACCCGAAGTGATTTTCTGCAGGACTGATACCTAGTAGTTAATAAAAACCCCAAATAGCCAAAACCTGTTTGGCTTAGTGAATAGAGCATCAGCCTGCAGACTGAAGGGCCACAGGTTCAATTCCAGTCAAGGGCATGTACCTTGGTTGCGGGCACATCCCCAGTGGGGGGCATGCAGGAGGCGGCTGGTTGATGTCTCTCTCTCATTGATGTTTCTAACTTTCTATCTCTCTCCCTTCCTCTCTGTAAAAAAATCAATAAAATATATTAAAAAAAAAACACAACAAATAAAACTCCTATGCCATGACCCCTCTCTGAACAGATATAGGGGCTGAAACTATTTTTGTGGATACATTTCCTTCTCTATTACATATTAATTAGCAAACCCATTGAGTTTCCCTTCCTGTTTTATATGTAGGAGAAAAACTACCATTTAAAACATTATCTTAAGACCATTGTTCACTATATTCAGAACCATGAATTTAGTGAATAATGGAAAAGGAGGAAATTAATAAAGAATGAATTGATTTATTGTGTAAGTTGTGTAAGGCTTTTAATTGTGATTATAGAAAACATTCAGGACTGGGGAAATGGGTAGGTCAATTTATCATCCTCATTTTAAAGTTAATAAGCAGTATTTGTCAGGCTATAGATAGCTCAGAGTCCAGCACAGCTTATTTCTTTTTAAAAGCTTTATCAAGGTATAATTCACATATCATGCAAGTCACCCAATTAAGATGTATAACTCAGTGATTTTTAATACATTCACAGGGTTGTCCTCGCAATTCAATTGTAGAACATTTCCATCACAACCTCAAAGAAATGCCATGCCCCTTAGCAATCACTCCCTATTTTCCTCTAACCCTGCCAGCCCAAGGTGACCTCACTAACCTAGGCTTTTGTCTCTAGTAGATTTGCCTATTCTGGACATTTTGTATGAGTGGCATCATATGATATGCAGCACAGCATACAGTGGTACCTTGAGATACGAGTGCCCTAACATACGAGATTTTTGAGATACGAGCCATCGAGCGAGCAATTTTTGCTTTGAAATACGAGCAACATTTGAGAGAGGAGTAATTGCGCGGATCGGCTGGCTGCACACAACCCACCAGTTTACCACGACTTGAGCATCTCATAGTTTCCCACACCTCAAGGTTACGGAACAAATTAAACTCGTATCTCGAGGTACCACTGTATCTCTGTTTATAAAAGGCAAATATGCTAAATGTCCGACTGATTGGTCGATCAGTCGCTATGATGCACATTGACCACCAGGGGTTAAACACTCCAACTGGTAAGTTAGTTTGCTGCTGGGGTCTGGCCGATTAGGACTGGGTGAGATGGGATGGACATGTCCTGCAGTTCCTCCCCAGCCAGCCGGCCCTGATGGGCTCAGATCGAGACTAGGTGTGATGGGCCCTGATCAGGCCTGATTGCCAGCCAGGCTGAGTAACCCCACCTGTGCATGAATTTGTGCACTGGGCTGCCAGTTTTAATATATTAGGAAATTGCGAAGCAACTGTTTGTTGAGAAAACTCATTTCCTTCCAGGGTTAAGTCTAAATTATGAGATAGGCAGTTAATGCCATTTAAATTTGGGGTGAAATTGAGATCCCAATAGGTAGGAAAGTCTAATCTTAGTGCTGCACAATAGTTTGATCATTTGGCCCTGTTATGTTTAGAAATCCTCCGTTTGGAAAGGTTTTTGTCTTTGACCAGTGGGTGTCAGTGTCTGACTAAAGATGATTCCTCTTAGATCCACTTCTATAAATAACCTTGAAGCCAGTCTTCAAAGGTCAATATCAAAATTATTCGGTTCCTGCATTCATTTATGAGATCACCTTGGAATAAATACGTTTAACAAGTCACATTAACCATACACTATTTTAGATATTAAATAGCTTTAAAAGATTAAGATGTTTTTACCTTTACTGAATTTGAACCCTGACTTTTTTAAAAATGCATTTACTTAGAATCACCCTCTTTGAGAGTTACATGACAGAACTTGTGTGCTAAAGACTTGAGTGAGGAGTGGATTTGATTTTTTTTTACAATTACACTTTAATGCCATCTGCTAGAAAAAATAGAGATGTTAAGAAATGGTGCTCTGATTAACCTTTTCATCCAGATTAGCTTTATCATGGGTAATCAGTTGCATGAGACAATTAAATACTGGGACATTAATTTAACAAGTTTTATGCCATACTGACTACTTCCATTTCCCATTCTTGTGTAGGATATCTCCTCGGTAGTGAAGATTACTATTCCCATGAACGCTGTGCATTTATCAATGCTCTCAATGTCACACGATGTGCTCTTGATTTTCGAGATGGTGAGGAAGCTGCAACAGGATATGAAAATATGTATTCAACAAACATATTTACCGAAAGGGCTACAGCTCTCATAACCAACCATCCACCAGAGAAGGTAAGTCTTGCCTCTTTATTGATATCAAGATTGTGTTCAGAGAGAGTCCCTACAGATGAGTATAAAAAGAGGCAACTGTCATCGAGGGAAACAGCTAATACATTCTAGAGGGATTACTTTCAAGTTTTATAGTGCACTAGTATCAGCCTGGGAAGTTTTATAGTGCACTAGTATCAGCCTGGGAAGTGTATTAAAAATGAAATTTCTGGAGCCCATAAGAGTCTGATATCGCATGTCTGCCGGAAATCCGTACCCCAGCATTTTAAAGAAACTCCTCACGGATGATTGTGATTAAAATGGTTCCCAGATTACATTCTGAGAAATACTGTATCTATAGTGTTTTAGTAGAAATATAATCTTATTATTTGGTGCATTATGTGCATTATCATTTGGTGCATTATCATTTAAAAAAATGATAGGCTTATGTACAGGATGAGGTTTTATTATGGCAAACTTTCTATTAAGAGATCACTAAACTTTAGGTTCAGGCCAAATCCTCTAAGTTTGTATTCCTCTCCCAAGATCATTTTAACTATCTAGATATTTTGCAAACCCTAGATATTTTGCATCCTCTAATTTTAAAATCAGTCTATCAATTTCATTAAAAAAAAAATGCCTGCTTGGATTTGCATTTCATTAAATCTATAGACCTCGGGAAGAATGGATGACTTAAGAATATTGAGTCTTCCAACCCATAAACATGGCATACAGATGAGCTTGTTTTTTACATTTACCATCCTGAAAACATTGTATACTTCATGTGCTAAAATCTTTTGACTTATGCATAGTTAAAGAGTTTGAATAGCCTTAAACATTTTTTTTTTTTTTTGCTGGTCTAGAGTTAAACACATGAGCTAAAGTTTAAGCTGAATTCTCTGGATTTAGCTTATAATTGCCTTTCAAATGGGTCATATATTTGTGTTGTCAGATATTGGGCTCAAAATATAGCTTTATTAAGAACTGCATTAGCATACCCACAAAATTAGACCTTCAGTGGGACAGAGCAGATCATAGAACATGTGGTATTGTCTGTTTTTTTCCCATTTCCTGCCCTTTGCTTCCTGGACAATTAGTGAAGTTGCTCAATGCAGATCACAATTTGGATTCCAGTTCATGTACCTGTGAGACATGATACCTGGCTGCTGACTCCCTTTTTGATGTGGTTTCTTTGTGGCTCAGTCTTTGCTGCCTTTTACTCAGTAGGAGAAGTCTTCCCTGGTATCTATCCTTAGCATTGCCACACTTTTGGCTTTTTATCCCTATTTCATACTGACAACTTGCTTGGCCTTGCTTGCTGTGGAACATTCTCTCAAATATGGAGACATGAAGATTTTATTTTATGGTTATTGTATGTGTTTTATTTTAAACTAGAGGCCTGGTGCATGTATTTGTGCATTGGTTGGGTCCCTTGGCCTGCCTTGCAGGGATCAGGCTGAAACTGATCTCTGGATCTAGGGTGCGGGCAAAGAAGATTTGGGCCCCAGCAACTACCTAACTCAGAGCTGATTCCATGAGGAATCAGGCTCCTTCCTCTACTAGTTGGAGCATCTGGCCCTACTGGTCATTGTGCATCATAGCTACTGGTCAAATGGTTGGATACTTGCTTAGGCTTTTATATAGATAGATTTTTTTATTTCTTTCTTTTTATTTTTGTATTTAATAAATCATTATTATTCCGATTATTACAGTTGTCCCTCTATTTTCCCTCCATAGCTTTCCTCCACCTGGCTTTCACTCCTCCCTCTGCCCTTACCCCCCCCCATTGTCCTCATCCATAGGTGTACAATTTTTGTCCAGTCTCTCCCTGCACCCCTCTCACCCCTTTCCCCCTGAGAATTGTCAGTCAACTCCCTTTCTATACACCTGATTCTATTATATTCACCAGTTTATTCTGACATCAGATTTTTTTAAAAATATATTTTATTGATTTCTTACAGAGAGGAAGAGAGAGGGATAGAGAGTTGGAAACATCAATGAGAGAGACATCGATCAGCCGCCTCCTGCACGCCCCCTACTGGGGACGTGCCCGCAACCAGGATACATGCCCTTGACTGGAATCGAACCCCAGACCTTCCAGTCTGCAGGCCGATGCTCTATCCACTGAGCCAAACCGGTTTCAGCTAACATCAGATTTTTAATTCCCTTGATTTTTAGATTCACTTGTTGATAGATATGTATTTGTTGTTCATAATCTTTATCTTTACCTTTTTCTTCTTCTTCCTCTTCTTAAAGAGTACCTTTCAGCATTTCATATAATACTGGTTTGGTGTTGATGAACTCCTTTAGTTTTTTCTTATCTAGGAAGCTTTTTATCTGACCTTCAATTCTGAATGATAGCTTTGCTGGGTGGAGTAATCTTGGTTGTAGGTTCTTGCTATTCATCACTTTGAATATTTCTTGCCCTTCTCGTCTGGCCTGCAGAATTTCTGGCACCCCCGTAATTCTGATGTTGGTACGCTTGAAGCTGTCCCAGAGGCTCCTTACACTATCTTCACATTTTTGGATTGTTTTTTCTTTTTGCTTTTCCAGTTGAGTGCTTTTGGCTTCTTTGTATTTCAAATCTTTGACTTGATTCTTGCATTCCTCTAGTCTGCTGTTAGGTCTCTGTATAATATTTCTTATTTCAGTCAGTGTATGTTTAATTTCTAGTTGGTCCTTTTTCATATTCTCGAGGGGTCTTGCTAAATTTAACCATCCTTTCTAGGAAATTCTTGAAAAACCTTATAAGCATGGTTTTGAACTATATATCCAGTCGTTTGCTTTCCTCTATTTCTTTAATTTGTGATCTGTTCCTTTGTCTCTGCATTTTTGCTGCTTCCCTGAGTTGGCAGAGCAGCTTTGTGTGCTAGGTGTCCTACATGGCCCAGTTACCCAAGGTGGACTCTCTTGGTGAACCCTTTTGTGGACTGTGTTTACAGCCTTGTTTGTAGTTAAGTCTTGATTGTTGCTGGTATCACTGGGAGGAATTGACCTCCAAGCCAATTGGTTGTGAGGATCAGGCATCTTCTGTGCTGGAGTCAGCCTTATGATACAAGACTTGCAAAACTGTAAAAGCCTCTGTGTTCAGCTTGGATGGGGCAGAGTCTTAGGGCTGAGCAGACAGCCTTGGCTTCCTGTCAACCCTGCTCTACGTAGGCCCTGGGTCTTAGTGTTTCTTGGTAATTGCTGCAATCCTCTCTGCACACTTGAGCTCGTACACCTTCAGACCTCTGCCTCTCTGGCTCCCCTGGATTTCTGTGTGCTCTGGGGACCCCTATGAGTTTGGGTCCCCAGGGTCTTGCCTGAAATTGGGGCTCAGTGCGGTTAGTACTGGATTTCAAGGCAGTTGGGAGGTTCTGTTTCCCTCCTGCTAGAGAAAGCCAGCGTCACAATCAGCAGTCCGCCCTCTGTGTGTGCACTCATACTTGTGTGCCTCCAGACCTCTGCTTTTCGTGGCTCCCCTAATTTTTGTGCATTCCTCCCTTTTTACGACAGTCCAGACTCCCCCCATATGAGTCTCACCCGGAACTGGGGTTCAGTGCAGTCGAAACTGGGGTTTAGTGCAGTTTGGAGTTTCCGTCTCTCTCTGTCTAGAGGAAGCCAGCCAGGCACTCCGCCGCCCATCCTCTCCATGCATGTGTCTCCGTATCTCAGCTTTTTGCAGCTCCTCTGAGTCTTCGTGAGCCCATCTCTTTCCTTCTAGTTGTAGAAATTCCCCTCAGCCCGCTTTCCTGTGGCTCTGGATGATGTCCATTCTGTCTTTTAGCTGTAGTTTTGAAATTGTTGTGCAAGGCAGCAGTTTAGGTGTTCACCTTTGCCACCATCTTGGTTTCTCCTATATAGATTTTTTAATTGATTTTTACTGAGAGAGAGAAAAGCATTGATTTGTGTTGTTCCATTTATTTATGTATTCCTTGGTTGCTTCTTTTAGGTGCCCTTACCAGGGATCAAACCATAACTTTGATATATTGGGACGACACTCTAACTAAGGGAGATACTTGACTGGGCTTAGACATACGCAGATTTTAAATCTAGAGTTACACCAATATTCAGACAGTTGAAAAGATAACTGTAGGTAGTTGGTTTGCATTCACAGTTTTCTTCTGTGTGACATTTTGATACAGCTAAAAACCCAAAGAACAAGGTCTTAATGGAACTGCAGTCCTTGTTCTGTCCTTTGTGTTAGGCACTGTTGCAAATAAGCCAACGGGCTTAGTGAAATTAACTAACTTGTTCAAGGTCACAGAGCTATTGAGAGTCAGAATTAGATTTTAAACCCACACTGGTTTTCTCTCGAGCTCAATGCATCCTCTTCCACAGTTAATATCCACGACCAGAGATTGTGAGCCCCAGGGTATGACTCATCCTGACCGTATATTGGGATCATCTGGAACGCTTGTAAGAAATACCAATTCCTAATATTGTGGTTTAAGGGTCCAGGGTGAGACCCTGTCATTGGTATTTAATTACCTCTCCGCCTCCGCCTCCCACCGGCAATTCTGATGTGCAGCCACTTTTGACTCCCCTCAAACGCAGATTGGAAGCAGAAGCCAACTGCCTTTTACAGGTTCACAATACAATCGTGGAACTATAGTATGCCTACAATAAAAATTAGTTCCCATTAAGGAACAATGGAGAATTCTCTCACAGAGCCCGCAACATGAGGCAGATAAAAGGAAGCAGCTGGGGGGAACTGATTCTTGGTGTGTGGCCTGCCTTGACTGTGGTAGTGTGAACAACACAGGAACGGAGGACAACCGTAGGCCCCAGAGCTCACAGCCAACCAAGCCCGTGTGGCTAGTGTGGTGCTGCTTAGAGATAACATCAGGAACTTGCCAGGTGAGAAGGTGGTTATTTTCCTCTCGTGTCTGAAATATTCTGACGCCATATCCAGCATTCCTCACATCCTCAAAGTAAAGTTTCAAGCATAGACATAAATGAATGAAAGAGTCAATAGCTAAGTGATAGCTCAGAAAGTTCCTTTAAAATAGCAAATGCACATGTTTTCATTTTCAGTTCTCAGTAAAATGATGTCACCCCAGTTCCAGGAGCTGTGCTTTATCCCAATGTTGAATCTCCTTCTTTTTTTTTTTTTTTTTGTCTTTTTTTTATTGAATTTATTGGGGTGACATCGGTTAATAAAATTACGTAGGTGTCAGGCATACAGTTCGAAAATACATCATCTGGCTCCTTCCATCACCATTTACCCCCTTTTTACCCTCTTCTAGCTTCCACACCCTGAATCTTATTCTGTGCTAATCCCCAAGTGCTATATATGGACTGTAACATAGGCGACTTGTTCTAGGATGGAAATCATTAAATTCACACAGATCCACAAGCTAAAAGTGTCTCCAGTTTAAAGAGCACTTGAGGGGAAGAAGCTTATGGAGCTGTTTTGTAACAGAAGGACATGGTGCTGGACTCAGAGGGACCCTGCAGATGTCCCTTCTTCTTTTCGGCAAGATAATTCTGTCCGTACTAACACCACAGGGTGAAAGCAACGTATTCATAAGATATCTTTGTGTTAAAAATAGCCCCTTCAACACTCTGCAGAATAAAAATAAATGTTTTCTCACCCATTCTAGTCTACTAAAAGCATCTTAAAGCAAATGCAAATTTCTGGTGGTAGACCCTTACTTTCCCTGACACAATTTGAGAAAGGAATGTCTTAATTTGGAAGTCAAAGATAGAATAACAATTCTTAAAAGCATATCATATGCTTTTTAAATTTATTCTTTAAATTAGAAAAATATACTAAAGAAACAAGAACAAGGCTTTCTCACTGAAATTAGTGTCTTGGTGAGGATATTTTTAGAGTATAAGAATAGACACATTAAGAAAAGGAAATAAACCCCTAGCATCTTATGAATATGCTAATAACTTTAAGTAGTAATGTGATATTTCATGTAATACTTAAACCTTTGGTCATGACTCACATCTAGGATTCCATTGTCTAGTCCTAAGAAACCTGAAAGGGTGCAGTTGGGGTTTGTAAAGATGGCAGCTGTAACTGCATTGCTTAGCGTAGGGATCTGGACCCAAGAAAGAGCGAGGGACAAATCTGGGTTCAGTATAAACCCGGAGGTCAGTGAAGGTCAGACTGGGAACAGGACTCCAGTGTCTTGAATCACAATGTCAGGTCAGAATGTGCCCTCAGGTCTCCAGAGGCCAAGGCTTGATTGGGTTAGAACTCAGATCAGTAGATAGGGTGGTACTCAGGAGCTTGTCCCCAGGATGGTGGCTGCTGATTTAGGCCAACAGAGGCCCTGGCTGGCAGTTGAGGGGAAATTGGCTGCTGTTAACAAGAAGGGCCTTAGGACGAATGGCGGTAGGTGAGTCCCGGTTATGGTTGGAGATCCTTAGAGCCCTAGGTAATTGTTTTTCCACTGAGCCACCATGGTGCACTAAGAACAGTACTCTGTAAAATGTTCTTAACTTTAAAAACAGTATAGCAACGCCTTACAGCTGGCACTGTCGGGAAATAAGATGCCTCACAGATAGAGTTCACCTTCTGAGTGCTGAAACCTTATTTTTATAATATTGGATGAAAATACAGTGGTACCTCGAGATACGAGTTTAAATTGTTCCGTAACCTTGAGGCGTGGGAAACTATGAGACGCTTGAGTCGCGGTAAACTGGTGGGTCGTGTGCAGCCGGCCGATCTGCGCGATTACCCCTATCTCAAATGTTGCTCCCATTTCAAAGCAAAAAATAGCTCGTATCTCAAAAATCTCATATGTTAGGGCACTCGTATCTCGAGGTACCACTGTACTCTAAAATGTGTTCACTGGTCCTCACCTCATCAAATGCGCTGCACTCTGTATCATTCTGCCTCTGCCTGGCGACCCAAAGCCCTGTTGATGTGTATGAGGCTTTTGTCCACACACTAAGTGACCCTAGGTTACTACTGATGAAATGGGAGAAAGAGGACTTGCTTTGGGCGAGGAATACCTTCAGTTATTTTTGTAAGTTAATAGGATCTGGTCGGCAAGTAGTGTGTGAGGCCTTTGCATGGCCTGTGATAGTCACAGGATGGGCTGGGCCTCAGTTATGCCCCTTCTCAGTTATGCCCCTTTTTCAGAGGTCTGATGCTGGAAAAAGGGAATTGCTGCAGCTTTCTAATTTTAGGCCATCGAGAGTGATAGTCCTGCTCTTAGCCACTAAGGGATAATTATTAGAAAGATTTTCAGGTAATTTTTTTGTGCTATTTTTAACAAAGTAAGTAGAAGAATTTCTATACTGGATATGTATAAGGTCCCCTAATGATGGTCCCAGAATTATTATACATTCCTGGCATGCTGATAAGAACTCTCCCTCACAATCCTCACCTCACTCGTTAGCTGGGACCAACCTCCCTTTTGCCCTTTCTCTCCAGCACCAGCCACATGGGTTGTCAAGTTGCATCTCTTTTTAAACAGAGAGGCTCCTTTCAGATTTCCTCCACCCCGCCCACTGTAGAAATCCAGACCAGAATCACAAACTCCCGTGTTTACCAGAGTCAGACTGCTTACCTGCATAAGTGGAGCCGCTCCCATGGCGCAGTGGGGACTAGAGAAATGGTGAGCTTCTGAGACCGGGGTCTCTGCTTCGCATACTTAGCTGCTTGTTACTGGATGGAATATGAGCGTGGAGTTGTCAGAAGTTCTGATTTCTTTTTTTTTTTTCAGGAAAATTAAAACAAGACAAAATAAAGCAGATTTTTATGTGATAATTCCTGATTTTTAAAACTGCTTGCAGTTTGGGCTGCAATTTTTAACCCTGTCCAGCCCTTGGCTGGTGGCTGGGGTTGGCTTAGTCTAGGGCAAACGACCAGATGGCTCCTCCGACCACAGGCCATGGATGCCACTTCACATCCTTCCCTCCAAACATCTCAGCCCAGGCTCCTTCCTCAGCACCTGGACACAGCATCCCCTGGGACTCTCTCAGCCGGATCGGGAGGAGTGCAGGAGTGTCCGTGTGACTGGTGTGGCTGGAGTAGGAGGTGTGTGTGGAGGCAGAGTGGGGCTAACTTAGTGCCAGAGCTTTAAAGTTGACCTTTGGCATTGGAATTTGGAATGTCTTCCCATGGAAGTAACGTACAAATGAAGCCCAGGTTCCACCGTATCATGGTTTTCATTCCCTCGCTTACTTCCTCAGTTAAATAGGGTTTGAAGTGATTACTTTGATATTTAACATCTATTTTGAACACTTTGATTTTGGGGAAGAGATGTTTCTAACTGCCAAAGGACTGAACTACAAATAACCTATTTGAGTGCTGTACATGTATACTCCTTACTTTACCACAGGGGTATAGAATAGATAATTTAAAGCCATTTATCAACAGTGAAGAATGAAATATGAGATACTCATTTTCAGTCTGCTTTCTGACTTTTTCCTATTCATTTATGGGATTTAAATGCCTCAAATACTTGAACAGAATTACATATTTATTCTTGGGTTGGCCTAGTTGTCTTTTTGGGGTTTCAACTCATTAAAGGATTCTGTGGAAGCACAAAGAGGAGAGAGCCTTCAGAAAGGCTCAGTAAAAAGGAGAGGCGGATCTGGACCACCACTAATGTTAAATGCTGTAAATTGGTCTGAGAGGTAAAATAGAATCAATGCTTCACACTCCTGTGTTAGTTTCCAGAAATTAAATTGGCCTTATGTTTGGTCCTAGATCGAAGACTAACAAGGCATGGTATTCACTTGTTTTTTCATAAAAACATCAAAAATTCCTACCCTCTCCTAAAAGGTGTGAAATTATTTTTCAGCTGGAGCAAAATGTTAAAGCATCTATTGGTACATATCCACACTGTCACACTGGCGTTTTCAGTAGGAAATTGATCTGCAATTAATATGAACTTGGGCAAGTCTAAGCCTCAATTACTTGCCTGTAAAATGAATGTAACATAGGGTGCTTTGGAGTATTAAATAAGATGGAATATATACATCTTTATAGTATCTAGCACATAGACATTTCATATATAGTTGTTATGGTTGATATTATTATTATTATTATTTGTTTGGATCAGAGCCTTTTAGGCTATTTTAGAACTCAAGCTTTTATTTTTAGTCCTTTATCATGTATTTTTAACACCTTTATTGAGATGTAATTCACATACCATAAAATTCAGCCATTTAAAATATACAGTTTAATAGTAAACTCTGAGTTATGCAGACATCACTATCTAAGTTTAAGACATTATCATCACCACAAAAAGAAGCTCTGTGCCAATTAGCACAGAATTTGTGGCTGATAATATTCCTTCTATTACTGAGTATTGCTGGAAATACATCACGTTTTGTTAACCTGTTCATTAACGGGCAGACTATAGTGAACAATGCCGCTCTGAACATTTGTGTACAAGTATTTGTGTGGACATAGCTTTCATTTTCTAGGAATGGGAATGCTGGGTCATATGGTAGCTCTATGTTTCACAATTTCAGGAACTGCCAAATTGTTTTTCATACTGGCTACACCATTTTTGCATCCCCATCATCAATGAATTAGTGTTTTAATGTTTCTACATCTTCACCCACACTTATTATTTTCTGGTTTTTGTGTTATACCTCCTAGTGGGTGAGATGTGGTATCTCAGAGTGGTTTTGATTTGCATTTTCTTAATGACTAATGATGTTGAGCATCTTTTCATTTACTTTTTGGCCATTTGTTATTTTCTTTGGAGAAATCTGTTGAAATTCTTTGCCCATTTTGTAATATTGGGTTAATTGTCTTGTATTATTGAGTTACAAGAAGAGAACTCTCTACAAGTTCCTTATCAGGTACATGTATGGTTGACATATATTTTCAATCCATTCTGTGGGTGCCTTGATATTAGTTTTTTTTTAACTGACAAATCTGAATCTCTAATGCATTCAATGCTTCCATGCCCTCCTAACTGATTTGCACAAACTCTCTTTCCAGCCTCTGTTTCTCTACCTGGCTTTCCAGTCTGTCCACGAGCCCCTTCAGGTCCCGGAGGAGTATCTGAAGCCATACGACTTTATCCAGGATAAGAACAGGCGCCACTATGCAGGAATGGTGACCCTTATGGATGAAGCTGTGGGGAATGTCACCGCAGCCTTAAAAAGCCATGGGCTCTGGAACAACACAGTGTTCATCTTCTCCACAGGTAAGCCTGTCAGCAGGAAAATCATCTCTTGGCAAAGCTTAGGACATGGTATTCGATGAATGGAATGAAGACAAATTAGAGCATTTAGCGGTTCCTTATTAAAATGAATGCTAACTGCAAGAGTGAAGACATGCTCATAATGGGTAGAAAGATGTGTCTAAGGAAAAAGAATTACGAGCTTCCCCACCTTTCTTCAAATATCAAAATATTCTGGGAGTTATGCTTGTCAACAAGTGCTTTCTAAGTAAGTATGAGAGGGCATCACTCATACACAGGGCAGCTGGGCACTGAGTCCTTGGACTGCCTTGTTTAGAACAATATCTGCAGCCTAGGATCTGTCAGGAGGAACCTCTGTGTCAGAGACAGATTGTGACATTATGAAGACAGATAAGAAATGGAACCATTTAAATCTAGGCTAGAGCCTCCAAGTATAGATTTTTTTATATTAAAATTTTCTGACAATAAAAGTTATGCATGATGATTATCGAAGAAACAGAAAAGTAGAAGGAAGAAGTTTCTTGAAAATCTTTCGGATTTCTAATCTGATATATGTAGACCTAGTTTCTGTGTACTTTGGGCATAGTTGTTGGTTTATTCATTATGTTGAGTACTCTAAGAGAACTTCCTATTGGAAAATGCTAACCCCTTTTTTTTATAGGAAATTTCTTGCATTATTTATGGCAGAATTGTTTGACCCTCCATCCTATCTTCTTCCTAGCCTGACTTTACAAAACTCCTGTTATTTGGATATTGTATTAATCCTCTAATATCTCCATCTCCTTCTTCCTCTCCTTTTCCCTCTCCCTCTACCTCTCCATCATTATTTTCTCATTATTATTTTATAACCATTCTGTTGAATTCATTGTAACGACCATAGTTTTTAATTATCAAGGACTCTTTCTTTTTTTCTAATAATTCTTTTTTGTGTGAAGTTTTTTCCCCCACTTTATAGATACAGTTAATAATTTATTTCTCCAAAGCCTGTGTTCTTAACCATTAATTATGTGTATGTGTGTACATATGTGTGTGTGTGTGTGTGTGTGTGTGTGTGTGTGTGTGTGTGTATACGCATAAGTATATTTTTAAGTTTGCTTATACTCCCAACATTGTCTCTCTTCCTTCTAAGGTTGTTTGTATCTTCGTTTTGGTTTGCATTTCATGAAGGAGCTTTCTCAAATCTCTAGTTTTCTTGGCTACAACCTGAAAATTTAACTAGAATCTCCTAGGGTGAGGTTGCAGTTTGTAACCTGATAACTTTACTGTAAAGTGACTATTGTAAAGGGTGTGAAGTGGCATGTTGAGGAATGAATCTACTATTGTACTCATAGTTTGTGTGTGTGTGTGTGTGTGTGTGTGTTTTAAAGAGTTAGTTTGGTTTGCTTTTAATCGGGCGTGGTTTTTGAATCTAGCAATTATTGTGTGCTTACTTTGTTCATGTTGTAGTTCTAAGTGCTTTATGTGAATTATTTAAATTAATCCTCACAGTAGTTCTCTTGCAGGTATAGGATAGAAGCACAAAGAGCCTGAGAAACTTGCCCAAGGTCACACAGTCAGGCAGAGCCAGGCATCAGCCTTTCTGGCTCCACTGCATCTCCTGCCTCTGAGGTGATGCAGATGATAGTCTGGATATTCTTATTGGTCCTCATGACTTAGCAATGTCATGAGGTATTGTGTGCTGCAATACCAATCTCTCGAGGAGCCTGGGCAGGGCCAGGGGCCACTCTGAGCAACCTTGTTCAGCTCCTTTAGTGCTAAACATACACTACAATTTTCTAAGTATTCCCTATTGTGGAAAGGGTTGTTATTATAGTTGTTTTTCCTTCAAAACTTACTCTTCAGAAAAGAGGGAAACATATACTAGTTGAAAGTATACATATGTACTCTGTTTTTCCCCCATTAACCCCCTCTAACCCCTCCTCCCCAGGCCTATGCCATCCTATTGTTTGTGTCTGTAGTGACACTATGATATATTTGTAGATATATTAGTCTTGGACCATGTTTGCTTTGTTGGGCTGGGCTAAATCCAACTTGGTCATGTATATGCATTTTTATTATTCTGCTGAATTTAATTTGTTAGAGGTTTATTTAGGATTTTTGTATCGAGTCGGGAGTGAAAAGTGGCGGGGTGGGGGAGGGAGGTGTTGCTTTTTCTTTCTTTGTCAGGTCTTGGTTTTGCTCACTTAATAAAGCAGTTTGGGTGGTTTTTCCATTTTTTTTTTTTTCTGCTCTAGAGCAGTTCACAGTCTGTTTGAAAGATCTGTCTGGGTAAGCTGGTCCCTGAAACCGTTTTTGGAGGCTTTATTTTTTGTTTTAATTATCTTCATAGTTTAGATTTTTGCTGAATTATATCTAGGCATGGGTCTTTAAAATATTTTAAAATTAATTTTGCCTGGAATACAGTGAACCCTTTGATCTCTGCACTGAGATTATTTTTCACTCCAGGAAGTTTTCCCTGTTCATATTTTAGCTTATTGCTTTTGTTCTGCTTGATTTGTTTCTCAAAAATATTTTTCATTAGTAGGTTGAAGCACTGACTCAATGTCTCACTCATCATTTTCTGTATTTTGTCCTTTCTCAGTCTTCTGGATCCAGCTCCTCTGCATTACATTTTTGCAATTTTAATGTGCTCTTTAATATCACCGGTGTAGATTGCTATTGATTTTGTTTATAGTTGCTTTTCAATCCTTTGTTTGCCTTAGTCAGTTCACTGGTCATGTCATTAAGCATTAAAGCTCAATGTAACCTTGTGAAATAAGTTTCTTCGTCTCCAGTTTATAAATTTACTTGAGGCCCAATGCACGAATTTGTACACAGGTGGGGTGTCCAGCCAGCCTGCCAATAGGAGCCCATTAGGCCAGGCTGGCAGGAGGTGGGGAAGAGCCTGTGGGTGTTGGGGGCCAATTGGAGGTGGGGCTGGCCAGCAGGAGGGGTGTGTGTGGTTGGCTGGCTGCCCCCACCCCCAATTGGGGTTTTGGGGGCTGATGAGGGGCCAGCTTGGCCAGGTGTGTAGGGGAGCAATCGGGGCCTAGATCAGGCTGGTTGGCTGCTGCAGTGCATGTCATAGCCACCAGTTGTTCCAGTCATTCTGGTCTTTCTGCCATTCCAGTCGCTGGGCTTTTATATATATAGACAAATAAAGAATTCAAAATGAAAGAGGTTAAGTGCTTTTCCCATGGCCACTACTACTCTGAATGTTTTTCACCTCAAATTCACATGTTGGAATATTAACTCCCAATGTGATGGTGTCAGAAGGTGCGGCCTTTGGGAGGTGCTAGATCATGAAGGTGGAGCCCTAGCGAATAAGAGATCCCAGAGAGATCTCTAGTCCCCCTCTTCCATGTGAGGATACAACAAGAAGGCGCTAGCTGTGAAACAGGAAGGGGGTCCTCACCAACCATGCTGGTCTTGCTCTTGGACTTCCCAGCTTCCAGAAACGTGAGGACTAAATTTCTGTTGTTTGTAAGCTAACTAGTCTGTGGTATTTTGTTATAGCAGCCTGGATGGACTAAGAGAGCCACTCATCTAACAAATGGGAGAGTCAGAATTCAAACCTAGATCTTGAGGTCTATATCTATTAACCCTAGTCAGTTGTGCTTTTGCTTCTCATCTTTCCCTTTTACCTTATCCCATTGTCCTTTATCTCTACTTCTGTTCATAGAACCCAAGCTTTTCCCAAACAGAACTTCTCTAAAATCTTTATTCCCATACTAAATCATTACCAGTTACATACTCTTACTCTGAGTATAGCTGTTAAGGGTCTGCCCACACAGTGTACATGGTCCTCTCTTGGCTTGTGGTCACTGTTTCCTGATTAATCACTTCCCAACTCTATAGCTGAGGTCAGCTTGATGCCCACCACTCACTCAATGCTCAGGGGGCTATCGGTATGGCGTCTGCTATAACTACTGAATCTGATGACCTACTTTTGGCTCTTTGGGCCACCTGGTTCTTTGACGGGATAAAATGACTCCAATATGCACAGCTACTTGACTCTTCCTATTTCCATGCCTTCAGTGCTTTGCTTTTGGGATCACTTCCCAAGATACTGTGTGCCACCCTGTCACACACTTCTCCGTTTCTTTCTGGGAGTTGTGATTTCTAACTGCACGTAGAAAGTTGAGGAGATTCTACTTCTCTGGTCATGTAAAAAATTAGCAATGTCCCCTCCCAGGTTGCCTCCCTGCCTCTTTTCAGGTAGGTGAGGTGTCTGTGTCAGGAAGCAAAAAGGGTAGGCCAGCCCTTGTTTCCTTAGCCCAGCATCTTCAGCCCATAGCTCATAGGAAGTTCTCCAGGATTCTGGCATAGGTCTGTCTGTTAGTCTTGGTTTCTCACCTTGTGATAGGTTTTCATCTTACTCTGTGTCTTTCTTATTTTAGGGTATTAGTTAAGAGGAGTGGCACTAACAGCTATTATGAAGATGCCATTTTAATCTGGGTTCCTGTCACCCTGGTTGATCTTTGTAGTTGCTAAACTTCAAGAATCTTCCAAGAAATTTAACCCTGAGTATAATGAGCTAAAATTAGAGCCATCTCTGGAAGAACTAGATCATGAATTAAAATTAGAAAAACTGCTTATAAAACTTTGAAAAGTGAGGTTGATCCTAGCATCTTTTTAAAAAATATATATTTTATTGATTTTTTACAGAGAGGAAGGGAAAGGGATAGAGAGTTAGAAACATCGATGAGAGAGAGACATAGATCAGCTGCCTCTTGCACGCCCCACACTGGAGATGTGCCTGCAACCAAAGTACATGTCCTTGACTGGACTCGAACCTGGGACTTTTCAGTCCACAGGCCACTGCTCTATCCACTGAGCCAAACCGGTTTTGGCGATCCTAGCATCTTTTTAAAAAATACATTTTTAAATTGATTTTAGAGAGAAAGGGTGAGGGAGAGAGATAGAAATAACAATGATGAGAGAAAATCATTGATCAGCTGCCTCCCACTAGGGATTGAGCCCACAACCCGGGCATGTGCCCTTCACTGGAATCAAACCCAGACCCAAACCCATAACTCCACAGACTGATGCTCTGTCCATTGAGCCAAACCAGCTAGGGTGAGCCTAGCATCTCTATGCAGCTATTACAGGCACACTTCACTTCTTTGCACTTCATACATGTTGCATGTTTTGCAAATTAAATGCAAGACTCTTCACCAGCAAAAAGATTACAACTCACTTTATTGCAGTGGTCTGGAACCAAACCCACAATATCTGTGTACTTAAGGCCTGGTGCATAAAAATACATGCATTGGAGCGGAGTCCCTCAGTCTGGCCTGCCCCCTCACAGTCTGGGAGCCCTCAGGGGCGGGAGGTTACCCAGTGATCAGGGGAATGTGACGCCCCATCACACCTCTGCTGCTGCCACTGCTGGCAGCGCAAGCCTCAGCTGGCCCTGGTTACCTGAGCCTCAGATGGCCCTGGGCAGCTGGGGGACTGAGGGGACTGGGGGACTTAGGAGGTGGGCGGGCCTAGACTTGCCTTGCGCCTTCTGCCCCGGTGGGACTGAGAGGACTGGGCGCCGCCATCTTGTGAGTGAGGGCGCTGCCATCTTTGAGAGGGTGGCAGTCAATTAGCATATTCCCTCCTTATTGGTGTGGGCTCTGCCATCTTTGTGACAATGTGAGGGTCAATTAGCATATTACCTCTTTGTTAGATAGGATATTTACATTAACTCTTTCCACAATAACCACTTTCTCTATATTTAGAGGAAAGATTCATGATAAGGAGAAACTTAATTTGCTTTTCTTTCTCTGGAAACTTTTTCTGCGATTATTGACAATCTCATTGCTTGAAATAGAATTTACTAATGTACTATGACAATTTTATTAAAACCCAAGGCACCAGGATCTGGATGTGGCTGATCATAGAGCAATAACTCATTTTTTCCACTTTTTTCACTTCACATAGAACTGCTCTTCTTCATAAGCATAGAAATACTGGGTCCAAACAAAGAAATGCTGAATCTATTGCTATAGAAAACCTTGAGACAAACTAGGTCCTTGATATCATGCTTTTCACACCTGCAAAATATATATTTATTTTATATATAAGTATTTAAATATATATTATACATATATAGGAATATACACACACATGCAACTATGTATAACATGTTTGCCAGAAACCAACTGGGGTTGAAATTTAGTCTCCCCTAGGTAGTTTTCATTTTAGGTAAGTGCATCCATTTCTAGAAACAGACTCTTTAAAAAAAAGCTACTAAGAAAAATTTCAATTTAATTATTCTGCTTTCCATGCTCTGACTGCATGTAAATTGAAACCTTGATAGAATAATGTTTCCCTGCCTCTTTTCAGGTAGGGAAATGTGTGATTATTACTACTGTTAACAAATATTGCTCATCTCATTGCAAACATAATATTCTCTTCATCTAATACAAAGGTTGCCCTTCTATTTCCTCCGTGATAGGATATGACCAAAGTTCAAATTCCAGTTTTCCTGCCAATTTGTTACTAAGACTCTAGCCTCAGTTTCATTATTGGATGCAGGTTGGCCGATCTTTCATTCATTCATGCAGTCTCTCATTGCAGAGAGAAAGACCAATAGGACATAGTTCCAGCCCTTAGGAAACTGGCAGTCTAGTGAGGCAGACAAGCGAGTGCATTATTATGATGCAATGGAAGTGTATTTGGGTGCAACCCAGGGCACTGTGTGCTCGTGGTAGGAGCACTATCAGAGCCTGGGGGCGGTGGAGAGCCTTTCTGAGAGTTAAAGGCTGGGCATGAGATGGTCAGATAAATGGCGTGCTGGTGGGGAGGAGCCTGGGCAGCATCCTCCGCTATGAGTGATGAACATGAGCAAGGGCAGAGTGGAGAACAGTCATGTACTAGGTGGTTCAGTGGGACTGGAGCACAGGGTACAAAGTGGGGAGTGGTTAAATGTGAAGCTGGAGCACATGATGTAAGTCCTGGCTCAGAGAGGAAGGAGGTAGAAGGTGCTCTGAAGGCTGTGGGGTAGCATCGAAAGGTTTCAAGTAAGATCATATTTTCATTTTAGGATTATTGTGGAGGATTATTGGAGGCAGACTGGCATTTTAGAAGGTGATGGTGGTCAAGAGGGGTGGAGGGTAAGGAGGGCCTGAGTAAAGGCAGAGAGAAATTTGAAGGAGACAAAAGGACAGTGTTAAGAAATGCATGGGAGAGCGTGGGTAGTTGATCTGAGAGTCCTTGTTACTAGGAAAGTTGAGGTGCTGTAATTCTGTGCTTTCTGAACTGTCATTAGGACTGGCGATAGGCTTTGATGGAACCATCCCTTCTGTTGGCAATGGGGAGCATTTGCAGAGAGTTGGAAGAATGCAGCTGGTGGCCAGAGTGCCTGTGTAGTCCACAGAGCAGTAGATTCAGAGTCCATTTGAGACTGGGGCGGGGTTCACAATGGTACTGGGAAATTGCAGAAATGTCTTTGGCTGTCACAGTGTTTTGAGGGTGAAGTCATGTAAAGGACCAGCCCTGCAGTGTTCAGACAGCCCTACACAGTGGAGGCATGTCCTGCCCCTGAGGGTCAGGAGAACGGCCAGGAACACTGACTGAATTTTTACTGAAACCAATAGAGGCATTTATTATAGTCCCTAAACTTTTAGCATTTATTTTTCTGAGCTTTCACACAATTATATGTAGGTTAACATCTTAAACAGAGCAATAAAGAATCTGAACTAATTCGTCTAAATCTT
>PVJN01023447.1:0-32204 GCA_004026805.1 Lasiurus borealis | reverse complement strand
CTGGACCACCAACGTGACGGCGCACGCCGCCTTCTCCTACATGTACGCCGGCTTCAGCTCCTTCCTCATCCTCGCCACCGTGCTCTGCAACGTGCTCGTGTGCGGCGCGCTGCTCCGCATGCACCGCCAGTTCATGCGCCGCACCTCGCTGGGCGCCGAGCCGCACCCGCACGCGGTGGTCTTCGCCGCCTCCGCCGCCTCCGCTGCCTGCCGGGGGTCCCCCGCCGCCGCCGCCCCGCAGCGCCTGCACGACTCCCGCCGCCGCCGCAGCTTCCGCCGCATCGCGGGCGCCGAGATCCAGATGGTCATCCTGCTCATCGCCACCTCCCTGGTGGTGCTCATCTGCTCCATCCCGCTCGTGGTGAGTGGCCGCCTGTCTGCCCGGTCCCCTCCCCTGGTCCCCTCTCTCCCCGTCAGCTCCCCGCCTGCCCCTGTCTCTGGTCCCGGGGCAGAGGCGCGTCTGCTCCAGGTGGAGCGGGGGTCCCGCCCCACGGAGAGGCCTGGAGCAGGGGCTTCCGGAGAGCCCGAGGCGGCCTGGCTCCCCCGGGACCGGCCCGCGGCGGCCTGACCTTGGCCCCGAGCCTTCCCGGAACCCCCCTCCGCCTCTCGGTCAGGCGCGGAGGGGAACCCGCTTGCAGGAACCCCACAGCTCAGGGGTGCTGGGCCCCGGTGCGCACCTGAGAGCAGTGGGAGTGAGGGGGTGTGGATTGATGTCGGGGTTTGGGGGGGGGAGACTCTGGAGAATTTGAGGGGCTGGAAGGCAAATGCCTTTTGGTGGAACCCAGCTCGCTCAGGTTACATGCATGCGGGGATGGCGGGGAGAGGGGTGAGTTGCTTACAGGAGTTGAGGACTCCAGGGCTCCACCCGCAGGGCCGGGGAGGGTCTGGGTGCTCTGTGCGGAGGGACAGGTGTCGGGCTCGCAGGTCCAGCATTCTCTCCGGGGTCAGGAAAGCAGGTTCTCACCGGCAGGCTGGGGGCCAGGGGTGCAGGATTTGAATTCTCCACAGCGGAGAGGTGCAGGGCCAGTCTAGGGAAAAGGTGCTTGTTACCGTGGACCCCCCCACCCCCAGGCTGCAGCTGGTGACCCCCAGCCCGGCCCTGACGGACGCTTCTGTGGCCTTCCTGCCGGTGTGTGTGTGTGTGTGTGTGTGTGTGTGTGTGTTCGCGCGCGCGTGCGAGATCCCATACACTTTGTTTTTAGGACATCCCCTTCTTTCAGACGGCCTCCGGGTTAACTTTTAAAACCGTCAAAGCAGAAAAGCTCTCCTTAAAAGCTCGGTGCGTCCTTAAAATGGAACGCACCAGAAACCCAGGGGCCGATGTCCCTAACACTTTACCCAGAGTTCCCCTTCAAAGCAGCCCCTCCTGAGTTTTTCCCTCTCCAAACACTGCGTGCCTGGGAATGCTCAACCGGGAGCTCAAGAGGAGGTGACTTCTCTTTCTTATGCTGATTGGGAGCGAGAGCAAATAAATGTAATACCCCTTTCTCCACCTTCCTAAAACCGCCCAGGGGTATTTAATGTAAAATAGTGCGTCTCCTAAAAGAGACTGTAGATGGAAGGGACTTGGGGAGGAGGGGGGCTGGGAGTCAGCGCACAGTAGTAGCTTCTTGCCCGTTTGTATAAACAGAAGTAAATAGAATGGGCCAGGGGGGCCTTTGAGCCATTCCAGGACTCGACATCATTGAGGGAGTTAAGTCTCGCTTGAGTCACATAAATATGTTTTGGTGGCAGCTGCGAAGAAAGGGAGATTTGGGGAGAGGAATGCAGCTCTGGCCGGGGCCCTCTTCCTGGGCCTGGGCCTGAGGTTGTGCAGACCCGAACTTGACGGAGAGAGGGTGAGGCGCTCAGAGGACCACTCGCAGGAAGAGGCGCTAGAGCAGGCCAGCAGCCTGTACACACTTTACTGGTTAATTGTGCTGTGGTCGGGGTGAGCCCTCGAAGCTACCGATTGCGGGCGCAGGTGGACTGCTTCCTTCCAGCTGAGGGGGCAGACGCGGCCCTGGGGTGCAGGGCGGTTTATTGCAAAACCTCTGAAACCCCTGGAGAAGCCAGAGGCAAGAAATTACAGGCGCTCTATTCGTTTCTGCAAACTAACCACGTTTTAGATAATGAATGCCGTCCACTCTGTAGAAAGTCATTCACGTGGAGTAGCTATTAAGCAATTTCACCCTGAAAATCGAATTTCAGAGTCAGTTTATTGTAAGTTCATGCCGTGCAAAAATGACATGCACGCTCCCCACCCGCCCTCAGCTCTGCCATCACCGGCAGGATTCAAACTTATCCACAGCTACGGTCTTCTTCGGCTTCTGTCTGCAACTTGGTTTTTTTATTCATGTCTCTCGGCCTTTTTTGTGTGTTTGTTTCTCTGGCGTTTAAAGCAGCCGGACCTATCTTCAGTTGCAAAGAAAATAAATGAAGGATCTTTTTTTTTTTTTTTAACTTTATCCAGTTGCTAATCCTATTTGAGGAAAATCAAACCCCTCAAAACACTGAGAAGCTCTGGCCAGGCTCAGAGCGCGCAGACAGTTTACTGGGAATCTCAGGAAGCTGGCACAGCCGCTGAGAGGCCGAGTCTTGGGGGGAAGAGGGGAGCAGCGGCCGGCTGGCTCTCAGAAGGCGGGTGATGCCGAGTCCAGGCTGCAGAGTAAACATGAATTTGTTATCCCACAGAAGCGCGGGTTGGCCACGTTGGGGAGGCTGGGACGTTGGTTGTGGCAATGAGGAAGTGTGCTGAACTTGGGAGGTTTTCTATAGTGAGTCACTGCCAGCCAGCCAACTGCAGGTGTGAGTGCCACCCACAGAGGACATGAAATGATAGGATAGAGGGGGAAGGTGCTTCTGGTCAACCAGCCTCTGGTTTTTCAGAAACACAGAAGCTGAAGAAGTGAAAGAGGAATAAAAGGGGTTGTACTCTTTGGAAATATGCAAGCAAGACAGCCCCTCCTAAGGTCCAGTGGGAACGCGTAGCTGGATCAACCCCGGTGCCCAGGTTTGCCATTAAAATAGCCATTGCAACCAGATCTCTGCCTCGGAGCTAAAGACACGGCAGGATTGGGAGAGGCATTTTTTTCCAGGCGAGCAGTGCCGTGTTTACTGTTTACAGTTCCTTGTGCGTCCTCTCCTCTTTCTCTGAAGGAGGAAGTACTCAGCTGTTAGGGGTCCCAGGGCCAGTTGGATGAGTCTTCTGCCGAAGACTTCGGTCTTTAGGAAAATAGGGTCCTGTGAGGGTTTCTGATCCTTCGGGCAGGTGGGGACCACATCGAGAGATGCACTTGCTTCCTCTGAGGCAAACAGGAAGTAGAGTCATAAAACACCTACTGGGATTTCACTGGAGCCCAATTCCCATCTCTGGGTCCAAGAGCGCCATAAATTTGAGTACGGTTACAGCAGAACCTGAAGGAATTGGATTTTTTTTTTTTTTTAAATAAATTGAGCTGAGTTTTTTTTTTTTTTTTAAATAGAAATTCCAAAAAGCAGTTGTTTAGTTATAGCCTCACATTGCAGACTCAGGATTTGTATCTTGAAGACTGCGGAGTGACATAAAAATATTCCTGCATCCAGCATCTCGGGACAAAAGCTCTGGCCAACATTTTCCCTCTCTCTGCACCGGTTTCCTCCAGTGCAGGCGAAGAATGTGCATTATTATTAGGCAGCTAACGGGTGGTGGTGGTGAGGCCTCCTCTGATGCTCCTCCCTCCATGCTGTGCTGCCTGGCTCAGCCTGGTTTTATTGATCAGCTACAAGATTTATTTCCCCAGAGCAGGAGTGAGACGCTGAAACTCCACTCCTGGTACAATGCTGGAATAAGTTTTCTGTATAAGGCAGTGGTTCTCAACCTTCCTAAGGCCGAGACCCTTGCATACAGTTCCTCATGGGGTGGTGACCGCCAACCATGAAATGTTGCTACTGTGATGCATCATGATGTAAATATCTGCATTTTCCGATGGTCTTAGGCCACCCCTGTGAAAGGGTCGTTCGACCCCAAAGAGGTCGCGACCCACAGGTTGAGAACCGCTGGTACAGGGCCTGCCTGTAGGATTAAGCAACCTGCCTGCAGTAGGTGGCCAGTGAGTGACCCACAGGGAGGGGAAACAGCTCCAGACACCCAGGCAAGAACTCCTCTCATTATTCTTTCTGGAAAGTGGGGTTTTGTCACCAAAAGCAAACAAAAAAAGTAGTAATTTCTAGTAACAGCTGTATCAGTTTGGGGCTCTTCACGAGGCAGGACAGCCGAGCACATACGGACATTCCTTCCACATGCCTGGCACAAACAAGCAGACACACGCCTGGATCCACCTACGGATCTTCTCTTTATTGGAAAGCATTTCCACCTGGACCGTGGGTGACTAAAACTCGGTTCAATCAAGGCTGGGCATTCTTTTTCAATTAGCCATCCCCTGCCAGCAGGCTCCTCTTAAACAGGAAGTACATGTTTTTGATAGCGTGTCATCAGCTGTACCAAAAGCTGCATCTCAGCTGCAGTTTTCAAATTATTGATCGATTTCTCAGTGGCCAAAAGAGAAGAGCCAATAGATATTCTATACGTTAGCCATTTTTAATGTTTTTTATTGATTTAGAGAAGGGGAGGGATAGAGAGATAGAAACATCAGTGAGAGAAAAATATCCTTCAGCTGCCTCCTGCTCGCCCCCAACAAGGGATTGAGTCTACAACCTGCGCATGTGCCCTGACCGGGAATCGAACTGGGGTTCACCTGGTTCGTGGGTCAATGTTCAACCACTGAGCCACACCAGCTGGACTGTTAGCCATTTTTACTAAGTGCTTTCATACTTTGTACATAAATCAGAAGGAGCAGAGCTGGACTAGAGATTCGTTTGATTCCAATGCTCAGGCATTTACCTCTACAGCAAACACCTCCTCCTAACTTTGCTGTAGTCACATATTCCATGGCATGTGTCATAGTTTCTCCTTCACCCTCAACTGTGGTCATCTTCAGGAAGCTGAGACTATTGTAAGGTATGCCACTACTGACAGTAAACTCCATGCACAAATCTGCAGCTACTGAAAAACAGGCTAACTTGTAAAGTTGCAAGAGATTATGCATGTTTGTATCCGGTGAATTTTTTATGGTGTTTTCCCTCCTGACTCAGAGGTCCTGTTTTTATCAGCAGCACACTCTTCCAACACTGAAAACTGCCTGAACATGTTTGTGTTACATAGTTGGCCTGATGAGAGAAAATTCCAGAAAAGTGCTTTCACCTACCTACCCATGTGACACTGCTGTGGATAGTCCCATCTTAATCTGGGGTTTCCCCCTTTGGGAAGATCCAATCAAGTAGCCTTGAAAGTGAGGCAGACGTTGCTGTAGTTTTCGGATGCCGTGCAGTGCATGGACTCTGTGTTCACTTTTATCTTTTTTTTTTTTTTTTTTTTACTTCAAGTCAGTCTCATTGAGAGCAGGCTGCAAAGGCAAACTCATTTGTCTTCTAAAATAACTGACTTTTGAAAATGTGCCCCCTTGAATTTGGCGTTTTGCCTTTTCTGTTTATTTTTTCCCACTGTCACTCCCCTCCCCCTTACTGACATAATGTTAGTTACATGACCAAGTTCGGTGCCCAGTGGTCATTGTAAGCTTCCCCACCCCCCTCCCCCACTGGAGCTCTAAAACTGGGCTTCCTCAGTTTCCTGCCCTTATCTGACTGAAAGCCTGGCATGAATTTCCCTTCGCGAAGGTGGCATGCACGTCCCCCGCCCTCCTAGGACCAGGGTGCGCAGAGTGACCCTTATCCTGGGAGGCAGAGCAGCACCCAGATGAGCCTGCATAAACCTCTCCGAAACCCTCTTCTCTCCCATCAGCCCCCTAAGTGACTGCCCACATTTGACCTCTCCGGAAGCTCAAACCCTCTTTTCTTTGTTAAAAAGGATACATAAGCTCCTTTTACTTTTCCTGTGAATGCCTGTGCATATAAAAAATATTAATAAGTTTGTATATCTTTTCTATTAAAATAAATTAATTAGCCAAAACCGGTTTAGCTCAGTGGATAGAGCGTCAGCCTGCGGACTGAAAGGTCCCAGGTTCGATTCCGGTCAAGGGCATGTACATTGGTTGCGGGCACATCCCCAGTAGGGGGTGTGTAGGAGGTGGCTGATCGGTGTCTCTCTCTCTCTCATAGATGTTTCTAACTCTCTATCCCTCTCCCTTCCTCTCTGTAGAAAATCAATAAAATACATTAAAAAAAATAAAAATAAAAATAAATTAATTAAATAGGGCTTCCTTTAATTTCTTCTATAGTAGTCCAAGGTGATTACTGCTGTGGATGAAGTGATGCTTAGAAATGATCCTTTCCTTGCCTATCATCACTTTGGTTATGAAAGCCCACTATTATATTTTTTTACAAAACTCTGATCTTTCTCAAAGGTCGTAGAAAGTTAAAAATAAAATGCTGACCCCCTAATACATCCCTTCAAATAGCTACAAATTTCATTCCTTTTATATCCATGTTCACTGCCTTTCATCAGTAGCCATGTTTTCTTTGAGGTTGTCGTGGGAGGAGCAACCGGCCACAGAACACTGACATGGTAAAAATATCAGAAATGCTAAATTCAGTCTTCACCAAAATTCTGTTCTGAAGAGTCTTGATAGAGTTGTAGGGCAAAATGCTCGCTAGGAATGGTCTGAGACCAAACAGTCACAAGTGGAACAACACTGCCACCTAGAGGCGGCAAGTCTCAGCTTCTGCAAACCCTGCCCTAGGTCTTGCTTTTTCCTGGAGTGTGTGCAGGCACACCCAGAGTGCCCCTGGTTTAATCCATCATTTCTCTTCTTTTTAGGAGCAGTAGTATAGGATATGAGTAAAATGCAAAGCTCATTCTTTTTAGCAATAATTCCATTGCGGGGAAATATTTGTTAAACAGAAAAAGCAACATGGAGGTCAGTCATCTGGAGACCTCGGGCCCAGACCAGAGTTGGCCACCAGCAGAGAAGGGACCTGAATAAGTTCCTCTGAACCTCTAGATCCCGGCAACGTCTCACCCGAGAAGGGGCTCACAGATGTAAGGGAGGTGAATCTGTGTCAGACATAGCTGAGAACCTCCATAGAGACCGTGGTGGGGAGAAACCAAGTGGCTTTGTCCCATAAGATTGTGTGCTTTTAACCAGAAAGAACTTTACATCCTGGAATGAAATTTATTCCCCCAAAGTGAGTAAATATTTGCATGTATGAGGCCCGGGGTTCAATCCCCGGCATCTCCACCAAAAAAAAAAAAAAAAGTAAATGATTATAGGAAGAGCAAAATTTTCTACCTGCCAAAAATAAGACCCTTAAATCACAAGCAGGTTGTTAGGGTCTCTGTGTTTCTTTCTTTGAAATCATAGCTGGCCGGTGGGTATGTGAGCTGGTCCTCGTGCTTCTTCCCTTAAAGAGCTCACTCTGCCCCAGAATGACCTGTCACCCTCCCCCCTCTTCCCCCGGTGTGTCCAGACTGTTCTTTTAGCTCTTGGCTACTTACCAGCTCACACGCTGGACAGGCACCAAGGCAGGATTCTGCTGGGAGTTTCAGGGTGGGGTCACTGAGCAGAGATGTAAAGCAAAACAAGAGTTCGGCAGCAGCAGGGAGCCGAGCAGCGTGATCGGATCTGCATTTTAGAAATGATGTTCGGGTGGCGGTTTGGAGGATGAGTCGGAGGGAGAGCTTGGGGCGGTGGGAACACTAGTTTCGTGGCTGACACAATAATCCGGATGAGAAAGGCAGTTAGGAAAAGGACTGTTTTTTTTAAGAAGAGTTTGTTATGAGTGGGGAAAAAATAAAAACTTCTCTGGTCATTCTGGATGACAGCAGATTCAGAGGTTGGCTCAGTCGTTACAGTACATTCTTCCTAGACTCTAAAGGAATCTCTGGGCTTGTCTGTGATGACTAGATGGTTAGTTGACTTACAAAATGAGTTTCACTTAAATGTAAGTGGCAGCTGGAATCGGGAAAATAAAAGGCTATTGGAAAAGATAAAATACTATTCCTGCCCTGGCCAGCTGGCTCAGTTGATCAGAGCACCGTCCCAATACACCAACGCTGCTCGATCCTAAAGTTGTAGGTTCAATCCCTTCAGGGCACATGCAGGAGTCAACCAATGAATGCATAAGTGAAACAACAAACAGATCTCTCTCACACACTCTCTCTCTCTACCTTCCTCTGCTCTAAAATCAGTAAAATTTAAAAACAAAACAAAACATACTTCATGTCCTGATCCTTTTGGCTCAGTGCATAAAGTGTTGGCCCACAGACTAAAGGGTCCCAGGTTTGATTCCAGTCAAGGGCACGTACCATGGTTGCGGGGGGGTACATCCCCAGTGGGAGGTGTGCAGGAGGCAGCTGATCGGTGTCTCTCTCCCGTCGATGTTTCTAACTCTATCCCTCTCCCTTTCTCTCTGTAAAAAAAAAAATCAATAAAATATATATTTTTTAAAAAACATACTTCCTTAGCATTACCAGCACTCAGAAATTAAGCTAATGAAATGCTTTCCAAGGGAACTTTAGGCACTGTTCCCTGTTCAAATATTACACTCTTGCATGACATCTTTGATCTAGAGAAGACACGTCACAAAAATATTTCAAGTTACACTACTGTGAATCATAACTGTACTTGCACAGAGAGTGGTTTTCCCGACGCTTCCGCTGCTCTTTGGCACTTATGACCAGAAGAAGACAGTTACCTCAGGTGGCTAAATCAAACGCTGCAGCAAAAAAATAATAAAAAAGAAAGTTGTCTATAAAAAAATAAAATCTGATCGTGGCCATCTCGTTCGTGCAGGTGCGGGTGTTCATCAACCAGCTTTATCAGCCGAGCCTGGTGCGAGAGATCAGCAAAAACCCAGACCTGCAGGCCATCCGCATCGCCTCGGTGAACCCCATCCTGGACCCCTGGATCTACATCCTGCTGCGGAAGACGGTGCTCAGCAAGGCCATGGAGAAGATCAAGTGCCTCTTCTGCCGCATCGGCGGCGGCTCGGGCCGGGACGCGGCGGGCCAGCACTGCTCGGACAGCCGGCGGACCTCCTCGGCGCTGTCCGGCCACTCGCGCTCCTTCCTGGCCCGCGAGCTCAAGGAGGTGAGCAGCACGTCCCAGACGCTGCTCTACCTGCCGGACCTGGGCGACGCGGGCCTGGCCGGCCGGAGCCTGCTGCCGGGCGTGCCGGGCCAGAGCCTGGCCCCGGCGGACACCACGTCGCTGCGGACTCTGCGGATGTCCGAGACCTCGGACTCGTCCTCGCAGGGCCAGGACTCGGAGAGCGTGCTGCTGGTGGACGAGGTCGGGGGCAGTGGCGGTGCGGGGCAGGGGCCTAAGGGCGGCGCCCTGCAGGTCTCCTTCCCCGGCGAGGCGCTGGGCTTCTCGGAGAAGTGCATCTAGTTGTCGCCGCAGAGGAGAGGAGCACAGCTCTGCACCTGGAGGAGCACAGCTCGGGGTCTGGAGGAGCACAAAAGCTCGGCCCCTGGAGGGTCACCGAGTGTCCTGCCACCGACACGTGGGGAGCACTCCCCGAGTGGAACATCTGGGCCTGGAGCACCTTGCCATCCATTACGCGGATGCACCTGGCTCCTGGGGCCTGAAACACGCTGGTGGCCACCTGTCGGGTGGGTCTGGGTGAGAACTTGGTGGAGATCTGCCCTCGGTTCCCCGCTTCCCAGGAAGACGGCCACGTCTGGCTCTTCTCCGAACATTGGGAGCAGAGCCGCACACACCGCAGCAGGCGGGGCTGGCCAGCCCGTGAACCGGGAGGACGGCCTTGGGGATGACCGAGGTGTCTCACGAAAGCATGCATGTGAAATGTGAATTTTCTCGTTGTACAGATGACTTACGGTATTTAAAGTATGTTCTTCTCCGTGAGAAGGTCTATTGTTAATACAAGGTATATATAAGTGTATGGTTAACGCCCCTCTCCTCCCCCGGTAAACAACAAGCTGAAGGTGTACAGATGTTTAGATTTTATTTTCATACATAAGTTCAGGCGGAGGTGTGGAAAATTCATAGGGAAACCGATACCTGTAAAATGGATATAGATTTTTTTTAAAAGGAAGATTTTTTTAAAGGAAGAGTACTATTAAAAGAATAAAGAAAAAAAATACTATTTTAAGATATGAAAATTGCAGTCCAAACTATTAAGACTTCCTTCCCCAACCTATGTGTACTTCATAGTGAGAAATGTTTAGTGCTGGCTCCATACATTTACCCAGAAATCTGTGATTTCTGGAGAACGTAACATACTGGCCAGTATTTTCTATTTTGTCCCCACAAACTGGTCCTTTTAAAATGTGACATCAAGTTTTAAAAGTCTTTAACAACCCATAGTTGAAGTGTATAATATAAAAGTAAAAAGTCTAAGCAGCTCGTTTTCCCCCTGAAATTGTGTATAGTTTTACTTTCCTAAGGAATGATCTAGAACATCCTTGAAAATTTAAGAGGAAGACAGACTGCATGCACCACACTGACGTTTACTCTGCGGTGTGGAAGGACTGGTTAAAACGAACCTTTCACAGATGTTTGGAGTCTAACCGGATAACCTAACCTGTGGGCACGTGAGGTCACCGTCTAACAGTGTTGTGTCACCCCCTGTAATGCTGTACACGTACGAAGGAAACCTTCTCAAAGAAATGCTAAGCATGTTTTGTTGCTTACAAGTGTTTGTGTGTATTGCCTGGATGTAATTAAATTCTGAGCCTGACAGTGATATGAAGCAGTTGTACCAACTGAGATTATTTTGGAGATTATAACAAATAAATACACTCTGAGTTCCTCAGTTTTGGAGAGAACAGTGTGACTTTTGTTCATTTGTTTTCGGTTATCTTCTATCCTTTTTTTAAAGTTTTATTTTGATATGATGTCAAATTTACAGAAAAGTTACAAGAATAGTAGAAAACCTTGGATAGACTTAGTGAAACCAAGATCTAGTACTGCAATCACCGGTCTGTGTGGGTGGTGGGAGAGACAGTTTTCCTTCCTGCCTGTAAATTAATTCTCTAGGTCAGCGGTTCTCACACTTCAGCATGTATGTCACCCGGAGAGCTTGAAAACACACAGTTTCTGATTCGGTAGGACTTGGGGGGAGAGGGGCAGGAAGATGCACATTTCTAAAAAGTCCCTAAGCGGTGCTGACTCTGCCTGTATGACACACTTCAAGGAGCAATAGTCCCCAGGAGCAAAGTCATGATTTGCTATTTGCAAGTTTTTAGCTGTGTTTTTGGATGATGTCAGTAAAACAAGACATGATGGAACAGTGATTCTCAACTGAGGCAGGGATGGCTCAGAAAGAGAGCATCCAGCCTTAGCTGGTTTGGCTCAGTGGATAAAGCGTTGGTCTGTGGACGGAAGGGTCTCAGGTTTGATTCCGGTCAAGGGTGCATGCCTGGGTTGCAGGCTTGATACTCAGTAGAGTATGCAGGAAGCAGCCAATGGATGATTCTCTCTCATCATTGATATTTCTCTCTCTCTTCCCCTTTCTCTCTGAAATCAATAAATATGTGTGTGTATGCATATACACACATGCACACACACCAGAGGCCCGGTGCATGAAATTCATGCATGGAGGGGGGGTATCCCTCAGCCCAGCCTGCACCCTCTCCAATCTGGGATCCCTCTCACAATCCAGGACTGCTGGCTACCAACTGCTTGCCTGCCTGCCTTCTCAAATGCCCCTAACTGCGTCTGCTGGCCAGCCTGATCACCACTCCCCTGCCATCCTGATTAATGCCTAACTGCTTCCCTGCCAACCTGTTTGACCCTAACTGCCCTCCCCTGGAGGCCTAGTCACCCACAACATCCCTCCTCTGCCAGCCTGGTCACCCCTAACTGCCCTCCTCTGCAAGCTTGATTGCCCCCAACTGCCCTCCCTTGCAGGCTTGGTCCCTCCCAACTACCCTCCCCTGCCAGCCATCTTGTGGCGGCCCTCTTTTGTCCACACGGACCTCCTTTTTGCTACACCCAAAGCCAGGCCCAGCAGCTTTGTGCATTGAGACCTGGTAGGATGTTCAGAGGCATCAGCAGATAACTGGATAAAAAGGCTGTGGTACATTTTCACAATAGACTACTACACAAATGCAGAAAAGAAGGAAATCTTACCCTCTATGACAGCATAGATGGGGCTGGAGTGTATTATGCTAAGTGAAATAAACCAGTCAGAGAAAGACAAACACCATATGATCTCACTAATATGTGGAACCTAATGAACAAAATTAAATGACAAAGTGGGGGTATGGAACAATATCAGGGATAGTGGGGAGAATACTGATTGTTTTAAGACTACAATTTTGAAGCTAGTAATCAAGACAGTGTGTTACTGCCTTAAGAATAGACATATACACTGAGTGGCCAGATTATTATGATGTCTGAATGCATAATAATCTGGCTACTCAGTGTATATTCTTCATAATAAAAGGCTAATATGCAAATTGTCCCCTCGACCAGGAGTTTGACCAGCAGGCAGGCTGGCCAACCGCCCATGTCCCCCTCCCCTGCCCCCACTGGCCAGACTGGTCAGACCCCATCTATGCACAAATTCATGCACTAGGCCTCTAAATATATATATATATACTAAGTGGCCAGATTATTATGCGTTCAGAGATCTTAATAACCTGGCCACTCAGTGTACATCAGTGTAACAGAATACAGAGCGCAGACTAACCTTCAGTACAGGGTGAATTGATTTTCAAGAAAGTTGGAGTTCTTCAATGAATAGTGCTTGAATAACTGGATATAAAAACAAAACAAAACTCAACCTTTACCTCCAACCATACATACAATTAACCTGAAATGGATCACAGACCTAACTATAAAAGCTAAAGCTGCAAAACTTCTAGCAGAAAACAGAAACTCTTTCTGACTTTGGAGTAAGCAGATTTCTCAGCCCACAGAAACTATAACCATAAAAGAAAAAAATATGAAAACTGAACTCCATCAAAATTTAAAACTTCTGCTCTTCAAAAGACATTAAGAAGACAAAAAGGCAAGCCACTGATAGGGTCAAAATATTTATAATCCATAGATCTCAAAGGATTTTTATCTAGAATATAGACAGATTTCTTACAGCTCAATATAAAGATAATCCAGAGAACCAAGATGGCGGCATAAAGTATACACCTGTATGTGCTGCCTCTCACAACCATAGCAAAACTACAACTAAAAGACAAAACAACTACCCTCCAGAACCAGGGGAAAGCTGGTGAAGTGGAAGTTCTACCACTAGAAGGAAAGACAAAAGTGCATTGAGATCTGGTAGGACGTGCAGAGGCTCAGAAAGTCAGAGGTACAGAGACACGTGGGAATCGGGCTGGCATGCACTGTTTTTTTCAATTGAGAGGGAATTATAAGTTCCTGACTGCTCTGAACTCCAGTTTCCGGCGAGATTCTGGGGATCCAGACTCATACAGGAAGAAACTGGACTGTCTGACATTGGGTTGGAAAGCGAGGGTGGCTCTCTCACAGAGGTGTGCACAGGAATCATTGTTTACTGTGCTGGGGCACAGGGTGTGGGTTATGGGACAGAACATGGGAACATGGAGATGCAGAGAGGGCTGATTGGCAGCCATCGATGTTTGCCACTCCCTAGTGCTTCCCTGAGACCCCTTCCCCGCCCAATTTACAAACTCACCTAGCTGTGCACAGCAGCTTTTGCATATGAATGGCCTGCCCTCTCACAGCTTAACCTAACAAACTGCAACTGGGTTAGACAACTCCAAAACTTCCAAACTCCAAGCAAAGAGGAGACATCTACAGATCTCCCTGTAGCTCCTGCTGAGTGGCTTCAGACAGTAGCTGGCTTGCACCTCCTTGGAGATCCAGGAACCAGTGTACCTAGAGGTCAGTGGGAGAAGACACTAGATTTCAATTCGTCACATACATAAATGACACACGCAAGAGGCAGACTCGGTGAGCAAAGCCCCAATGAAGCAAGTCCTACCCCATAGGGGTGTCTCCAGCACAGCAGTTCTTCCATTATAGACACAGCTAATCCTCACAGTCAATTAGCCTAGAGGTCAATTCCTTCCAGTGACCAATAGCAATCAAGGCTTAACTACAATAAGACTGTGTACCCAACCCACAAAGGAGTGCACCAAGAGTGTCCACCTCAGGTGATTGGGGAGGCAGAGCTCCTGGGCCATAAAGGACAACTAGCACACAAAGCCACTCCATCAACACAGGGAAGCAGCCAAAATGCAGAGACAAAGAAATAGGTCACAAATTAAAGAAATGGAGGAAAGCAAATATTGGACATAGAGTTCAAAACCACATTACTCAGGAATCTTCTACAAATTGCCGAGAAACTTAGTGAGACCTTCAAGGATCTTAATGAGAATACAAAAAAAAAAAAAAAAAATGGAAAAGGACCAGTCAGAAATTAAGCATACATTGTCTGAAATAAAGAATAACATACAGAAATCCAACAGCAAACTAGAGAACCCCAAGAATCAAACCAAAGATTTGAAAAAACACCCAACCAGAAAAACAAAAAGAAAAAAAAATAGAGTCCAAAAGTGTGAAGATAGTGTAAGAAGCCTCTGGAACAACTTCAAGAGTACCAACATCAGAATTATGGGGGTGCCAGAAGAAGAGAGAGCAAAATACTAAAAACCTATTTGAAGAAATAATTACTGAAAACTTTCCTTACCTGGTGAAAGAAATGCACTTACAAGTCCAGGAAGTGCACAGAACCCTAAACAAAAGGAATCCAAAGAGGACCACACCAAGACTACATCATATTAAAATACCAAGAGCAAAAGACAAAGAGAGAATCAAGAGAAAAACAGTTTGTTACCTACAAGGGAGTACTCATATGACTGTCAGCTGATTTCTCAACAGAAACTATGCAGGCCAGAAGGGAGTGGCAGGAAATATTCAAAGTGAAGAATAGCAAGAACCTACAATCAAGATTACTTTACCCAGCAAAGCTAACATTCAGAATTGAAGGTCAGATAAAGAGCTTCACAGATAAGAAATAACTAAAGTAGTTCATCATCACCAAATCTGGATTATATGAAATGCTGAAGGGTATTCTTTAAGAAGAGGAAGAAGAAAAAGGTAAAGATAAAAATTATGAACCACTAAGTGATAACAAATACATACCTATCAACAAGTGAATCTAAAAACCAAGTGAATAAAAAATGTGATGAACAACATAAACTGGTGAATATAATAGAATCAGGAGCACAGAAAGGGAATGGACTGACAATTCTCAGGGGGAAGGGGGTGTGAGGGGTGCGGGAAGAGATTGGACAAAAATCTTACACCTGTGGATGAGGATATTGGTGGGGGGTAAAGGTATGGGGTGGGGGTGAGGAATCAGGTGGAGGGGAGCTATTGGGGGGAAAAAAGAGGAATATCTGTAATAAACTGAACAATAAAGATGTATTTTTTAAAAAATGATAACCCAAATAAACACTAGGCTAAAGATTTGCACAGGTGCTTCCCAAAAGAAGATACAAATGTCAAATAAATGAAAAAAATGCCCAATGTCATCATGGAAATGTATATTAAAACCACAATGAAATAGACTACACATCCATTAAAGTGCTTCAAACGAAAAACAATGGAATACCAAGCAATGACAAGGAGATGGAGCAACTGAAATTTTCAACACACTGCTGGTACGAAAGCAAACTGGCAAATGTCACTATTTCCTCTATAGTCGCATATATACTTACCATAAAACTCAGCAATTCCACCCCTAAGTAGTTACCCAAGAGAAGTGAAAACATATATCCGCACACCAACTTGTAACACATATCCATAGCAGCTTTATTCGTAACAGATCAAAAGTCAAGGTATTCATCAACAACCGAGATGTCCATCAACAATATAAAAAGCTACAAACTGTGTTATATCCACACAACAGAATAATACTCAGCAATAAAAAGGAACATTTTACTGACATGCACAGTAACATGGATGAATCTCAACATGGATGGAACACAAAAGCATTATACTGAGCAAAAAATGTCAGACACAAAGTACGTATTGTACTTGAAATTCCAGAAAAGTTATATCTAACTTATAGTCACAGGGAGGAGAACAGTACTGGTAGTTGGGGTGGGAGAGAATGACTACAAACGCGCTTAAGAGAATCTGGTGGGCGATGGAAATATCCTGTCTCTTGATAGTAATGGCGATTGCAGAGGCATTCACATGTCTAAACTCCTCAAATGTAAACTTACAATGGGTGTGTTTTATTATGTAAGGAAGTTGACCACGTTCAGAGAGGATATCATAGTTCGTCTCACATTCTTTCCTTCCAATTAAAACTAGAGTCAACAATGTGGTCTATCACAGTTCCAAGTCAGTAGAGCTTTTAAAAATCCTGAACAAATGTTTACAGGTTACCTTGTAATTAACATTACCCATTTCAACAGAGTTTCCATGGTTTACCAAAAAAAATCTAGAATTAGAAAAAATGTCCTAATTTGGTTTTTGTCTCGTGCTCATTTTGAAATACACACTGCACTCATTTTTTGTTGGGGGTTAGGAGGAGGCATATAGGACCCACGTCCCTTCCTGCCTTCTGAAACATTTGAGAGACAAAAGGAGGCAGGCAGGCGGAGAACCAGTGTGGCAGATGTATTGCTGAGAAAGTCTAGGTTAAAGGATGTAATTTAGATTCATGCCAACCATGGCCACCTAATTATCAAACCCAGAATTGGACAGACCTACTCACCTAGCGTGAGCAGTCCTGCCCAACCACAGAGGCAGAGAGCCTTCACTGCCAAGCTTACATATGTGTTAAGTTTGGCTCTCCGCAGACAAGATGAATCCAAATGAAGGAGAGAAAGGAGCTTATTTGTCCAGTTATTTGTCCTAAACTCCCTCTTCCTGAAGGGATTGGGAGGGGGGAGGGAAGAGAGAGATCAGGATTCCTTGGCTAATAGATGTTCAAAGAAGCCACTTCTACCCTCTGCCTCCCAACAAAGTGAAGACCAACGTTCCCCAACCTTCCTTCCACCTTGGCACACACAACAGGTGAAGTTAACACACACAACGCACATTAAGGCACAATTCACGGTAGGCCAGCTCTAGGGCTGCCCCTTCTCCATTCAAGTGGGCCCACTGAATTGCAAAGGACTGAAGTGGCATATTTCAATTCACTTTGGTAAAAAAAAAGTTCGCCTCCTTTCTATATTACTGGTTTAAAAAAAACAAAACACATTACCTTTCAATCCTAAAATGCCATCATTTCCAAAATCCACTATCAGTTTAATAATCTCTCAAAAAAGAAACACATTTAATATTATCACCGATTTGGAGATAATTATGAAACTGTGGTTCTGATGTCAACCTACAACTCATTTAGATACATTATGTCATGAAACGAAAGTCCAGAGTCAATTTGGAAGGGTTTCTGACTCCATGAAGCCTGAAATTAAGAAATGATTGACCATTTCCTACTGCGGAAAGGCAAAGAAACTGGCTTTTGACATCATGACATAAAGCATAACTTTACTTTCAAACTACAAAGCTGCACTGATAAGTTATAATCATGGAAACTCCAGCTTTCTGAGACAAACCTTTTGATGTAAGTCTTCATTTCGGTTTCGTCATATAACATCAACTTAAAACTACCATAAAATGTTGTACATAGACCCCAATTGCCATAGATTTAGGTTCTGCGATCTATACATTGCATGACTTTTCAATGTTTAGGTAGCATTTCTTAGATTTCAGATGAATAACAAGACAAGAACCTATTGTCTAGAGAATAACACCATGATTCTCAAATTAGCAGGCATGGTCTGGATGTATAGTGTTCTGACTAATGAGTGTCTATGCCATACAATTTTCCACCAAAAAAAAAATACAAATTGTATTCCATATAACTAATGTGTAGTCTTGTTTCAGGAAGTATATTAAACATCTTTATGTTTTACCATGAACATCAATTATTTTTCTTTCAGATTCAAAAGAATTTATTTCAGTCAGTTAAGTTTAGTAAATGTCAATATTTCAGTATTTATCTCTCTATAAAATAATGTTTGCCATTTTCTCTTCATGTATGGAAGAGTGTTAGCTAAGCATCTTTTGGGGTCTGGAGAAATTCTTCTCCGTAATTCAGGATTTCTTTTTCTCCTCCATCTCATGTGTAAACCATCTTATCTTATGTCCTTTATGTGAGTGAGGAGGAGACAAACCTGGCACAGATGTCAATTCAAAGGGAACAAGGGACCCTTCAGCAGCATCTAGTGGCAACCTGCACCCTGACCTGGGTCTTGTTTCTTTTGGGGTCGAGGCATATACCTCACACCAGGAACGAACCCCAAATGATGACCATTTGTCTTATACTATCAAAAGTAGTGACTCCTGCCGAAACCGGTTTGGCTCAGTGGATAGAGCGGCCTGCTGACTGAAGAGTCCCAGGTTCGATTCTAGTCAAGGGCATGTACCTTGGGTGTGGGCACATCCCCAGTAGGGGGCATGCAGGAGGCAGTTGATCAATGTCTCTCTTTCTCTCATCAATGTTTCTAACTCTCTATCCCTCGCCTTTCCTCTCTGTAAAAAAAATCCATAAAAATATATTTTTTAAAATATAGCGACTCCTCACTTTCAGATAAAGAAAAAAATCACAAATAGGTTCTCCTCCTTTCTTAAAATCAGAAGCAACTGAGGTTAAATATCTCCAAACTAATTCAAGCTCTTCATTTACCGAGTACTTCATATGTGCTTTACATATTTCATTTTCACATAAGAAGGAAAGAAACCTAAATTTTTCAAAAGCTAACACAATAGGCCAATCTTTAAAATACAGAAAAAATTACTTATTCGCCAATTATAAAATAAATACCCATTAACTCAAAACAACATACCAACTTCTCTAGACACCCAACTCTCCACCCTTTGAGAATATTTTTCATAAAATATAATTTATATTTGTTTTTTGGATCATTCTAAAATTAACCTCTCCAACCAGGGATAAATTTCTAATATAACTTTGGGGGGAAATGTATTATCTTTCAAGGCAAATGTTAACTTCTCGAACTCTGGAGAAGCAAAAAAAAAAAAAAAAGAGGTACACATTCTCCTAAAAGAAAACCTTAAATCAACTCAGAACAATAGAAACCAGTACTTACATGCATCCAACAAATGTTCCAATGGAAGATTTCTTCGGACAGAGTAACTTACTTTCAACTCCAACAAGGATAAAAGTAATTTCACACCAACAAGCTTCCTGAGGGTCAGAAGGAACAGTCCCCAGCAGCTGTATGTAACTGTACTACAGTGGGTGCTATAAAAATAACAGTTCACATTAGCAATGGCAACATTGATTTGTGGCTATAACTGTCGTTTCAATGAACTACTTCTTCAATATACCTTTCTCTAGTCATGAGATCTGAACACAAATCACCTTTCAGTCTCCTTGTGTGCTGTGTCTAAATTACTCACTCACTGGATTTCTAATAACATTAATTTGTTCGTTTTCTTTTTAGAAATGTATAATTTAGTTCTTTAAAATTGTGGTTATTTCTCGTTTTACTGAGCAGTCCCAAACAAGTTATCTAGAAAAAGAATTGCAAAGCATCAGACGAACGGTTATAAGCAAAAAATAAGTTATTGTCAAGGTTTTTAAGCTTTTATTCTTTTTTATTTTTTTATGTTTTTATTTATTTTTAGAGGAAGAGGAAAAGAGAAGAAGAAAGAAGGGAGAGAGAGAAATATCAATCGGCTGCCTCCTGCACACCCCTTTCTGGGGATCAAGCCCCAACCTGGGAATGTGCCCTGAACTGGGAATCAAACCAGCAACCTCTTGGTGCATGAGAGAACACTCAACCAACTCAGCCACACCGACCAGGACAAGGTTTTTAAGCTTTTAAAAACAAAGAAAATACTGCATTTGACTAGGACAACATTGCAGTACAATTTATGATGTAGCTATAAAGAGCCATTCATTGAAAAAATGCTCATCTTAAAAATAGCTCACTTGTGGTAGAGACTGTCTACTTTTAACAACTGAAAAAATAAAACCATCATTCTTACAAGGTATCAGTAATTCCCACATCCAACAAATACTGAAGATGGCAACTACCACGGTGAGAGTAATTTAAAAGTCAAAACAAGCATCAATCCGACTTCAGTATCTACAGAAAATGTCCGGAACACACACATTTGCATGCATTTCCAGCTGAACTTGCAAAGAATCTACATGTAACCAAATGACAATTTGGAATTGAACATGAACATCAAAATACTCAAAGCTTCTTGACAAAGTTACTCTGATAAAACAGGAAAAGTAGAAGAGTGAACAGTAACAGCAGTATATTTTTTTGGGAGGGAGAAAAATCACCCACTTCCTTTATCATAAAAAAGTCCATATTTTAATAACACTGGCCATCAAGTTATTCACTATGGGAGCTTTCACTTCCAAGTTTTGTCTTTAAAATGTATTCGCGCATACATCTGGATTAAGTTTATTCATCCAAAACCACGGTAGTCAGAATCCTAATCTTAAGTTTAAATCACAACTTATCAAAGCATAGTCCAAATACTCTAATAATTCTACCCTTTAGTGTGCATACACCTCATCGGAAAAGCTGATTTTACACACAGGAGTGCGACCCTGTCTCTCCAGAGTAAATGCGTTTGCCTGACACTCTGTGGCAAGCGAGCAGGTAGATTCCAGTAGCTCCCACCACGCTTCACCGGGCTTTGATAAAAACGGAGCCGTCTGGGGCCGTGGCCCCCTCTTCCTTCTCACTTACAGTCTCCACGGTCCCAGAAGCGGACACGATAACCATGGTTTTATTCTCTGAAACCGGCTTTTGCTTTTCAGCAATGGCCGCGCAAACGGCAACGATCTCGTCGCTTTCAAAGTCATAGTCGGGGATGGACTTCGGAGAGACGTGCGTGACTTCCGCTGGGGCTTCGCTTTTTTGCATCCTCTGGGCTACCTTTTGCTGCTCCTGGAGCTTTCGTGCCCAAGAAAGGTCTTCCTTCCATATTTCAGGGTTCATTGGGTAGATATGAAGGGCTACTTGGAAACTTCGAATTGCCTAGAGAGAGAAAAGGCCAGGTTTTTCTGCTTGCATTTAAAAAAAAAAAAAAGAGTGTATTTAGCATAATCCACAATATCTGCATGTATATAGTATATGAAATATAGTACCTATCTTTTTTTAATGTAACTGAATGTAAGAATGGAAGTTAGGGTTGTGTTTTAAACATGGATGATGATTATGAAAAAAAAAACACAAAGGTTATAAAACTGTGAAAGGGACTGACAAATTGCTGACGAGGATTAAAGACCATCAAAATAGAGATACTGATATTACAGCTCAAAACAAGGCAAACACATTGTTCATCTTCTGCAGATCAGCTCATACATGAATCCAGTGATTTCCAGGCTAAATCAGGGTCAGGAAGGTACCAGAAACACACAACGTTGAAGCCAAGGGTTTAGATCACAGTACTGCTAACGTGCACTGATTGTCACAGGAGACCAAGGCAGACGCTGCATAATGACCAATGGTCGACTCCCGATAACTATATAACACTTATAAAAACATACACACCCCACATCAGAACACCTGTGCATTAAAGTATACACTGGCAGAACTGAAGGGAAGAACATCAATAAGGAAACAAGATTTGAGCAACGGACCAGAGAGACCTACATAGAACCTTTCACTCAACGTCAGCAGAACAGACGCCGTGGCAAGTACACATGGAACTTTTTCTAGGACAGAGAACACGTTACATCGCAAAATAAGTCTTAACAAATTTAAGAAGACACGTCAACCATCTTTTCTGACCACAATGGAATAAACTACAAATCACTAGCAAAAGGATAATGGGAAAATTCACAAAAATGCAGACATTAACGCACTCTTGAATAATCAGTAAGTTCAAAAAGAAATCAAAGAGAAATTAAGAAAGATCTCGACACAAATGAAAATAAAAATTATGGGATGCAGCGAAAGCACAACTAAGGAGGAAGTTTATAGCACTAAAAGCCTGTTAAAAAATAAAAATCTCAAAAAAAAACAAAAATATACCTTTACGCTTCAAAAAAAAATTAGAAAATGAAGAACCAACCCTATATTTTCCAACATATACACCCAATTCTGCATAAAAAGCTAAACAATTACTTATGGAGATATACCAACCGACTTTTAATTTATTACCTATTCTATAAATAAAATTATGTATTTTCTTATGCTTTTACTTATGGGCGGGGCAAAGTAGATTTATAGTTGTGAGCACACAAAATACAGAGTTTATTCTTGTATTAATGTTTATTAACTAGAGGCCCGGCGCACAAAATTCGTGTACGGGGGGGAGAGGAGGGTCCCTCAGTTCGGCCTGCATCCTCTCCAATCCAGGACGGGGGATGGCAGTTAGGCCCCTCAGGGATTGGGCCTATACGGGCAGTGGGACATCCCTCTCGCAATCCGGGGCCACTGGCTCCTAACAACTCACCTGCCTGCCTGCCTAATCACCCCTAATCACCTCTGCCTCAGTCCCCACCACCGTGGTTTTGTCCAGTAGGAAGGCAGGATGACCAGAAAATGTCCAGTAAACCCAGTCTAATTAGCATATTACTCCTTTATTAGTATAGATCAGTGGTCAGCAAACTCATTAGTCAACAGAGCCAAAAACCAACAGTACAATGATGAAGTTTCTTTTGAGAGCCACATTTTTTAAACTTAAACTTCTTCTAACACCACTTCTTCAAAATAGACTCACCCAGGCAGTGGTATTTTGTGGAAGGACCACCCTCAAGGGACCAAATAGCCGCATGTGGCTCACTAGCCACAGTTTGCCGACCACAGGGTTAGTGTCGTCCCATACACTAAAAGGTTGCAGGTTCAATTTCCAGTTAGGGAACAGACTAAGACAGTGGTTTCACTCCTGATCAGGATGCATACAGGATATGTGAATTTTTTTATTAATTTCCATGATTACAATTACCTGAAAAATATTCTGACCTTGATATAATTGGTGTTTTTGATGTAAATAATAGTAATAACTCTGACCTGTGTTTGTGGTTTAATACCTTTAAGGGTTGATTGGTTATTTATCTTTGCATAGATTTGACTAACTTTTGGGTTGAGTTGGTCAAAACATGTCAAAATAAAATTGTAGGCGTGGATAAATCATAGCCCTGGCTAGTGTGGCTCAGGTGGTTGAGTTGTCCAATGCACCAAAAAGTTACCAGTTCAATTCCCAGTCAGCTGATCCATGTTTCTCTACCACCTCTCCCTCTCCCTTCCTTTCTCTTTAAAAATCTATTTTAAAAATGTTTAAAAATAAATAAGTATTTAGAAAACAAAATATGAGCATTATAATCGTCTGACTTCCTTACCAAGACTATCTCTCCTAATCCAAGCTGAGCGCGCCCCAGAGTTTGCCAAGACTCCCACGAATGTGGATTTCTCTGCACAGCCATTTCCGCTGCATGAACTGCAGGGAACATTTCATGAAGTGACATTAGGACCTGTAGTCAAAAAAAGAAACAAAACCTGTCGGTAACATTCATAAACTAGCAAACTACTAACACATAACCATACATAGGTAACTCTTTACATTTTTCAAAACATATTTTTAGTCTGGCAAACACAGTATTTCAGTGGTTTTGACTCCCTCCACTGCCATTCAGGGTCAGGAATCACATTCTTCTTCCTTCTCCTGAAATACTATAAAAATGTAAACTATCCCCTTTCCAATGATTGAACACTATTGTCCATCAGTCAAAACCATGCAATCATACTCTAGTCATGGTAGCTCAAAACTATTTGATCTCTCAATTCCACTCCTATTTATTCCACTTACAATGTGGATTTTAGGGTACCCAGCTCTTGCTCTTAAACTAGGTAAATTTAAATGTGTTCAACCATCCACCCCAGCCCCAGTGAACACCTTCTAGCTATACAAGCCATGCACACATCCCACAGGCCTCCCCACAGCTGGGTTCTTCCCACCGCACACCAGAAAAATCATGGTGCTCCTGAACCTTTCCCCTTTAGAAAAGGGACTGGATATTATCAGTCCTTGGGACCACAGCATTTCACAAAATTTGTGAAACAATCATCAAGTTCCAAATTAAATAACTCATTTCATACAGTTCACCAGAAATCCTGCCTTTAATATGTATATACAGATTCAAGATTGAAAATTATTACCTAGCCTGGCCAGAGTGGATCAGTGGTTGAGCACTGACCCATGAACCAAGAGGTCACTGGTTAAATTCCCAGTGAGGGTACTTGCCCACCTGAGCTGGGGGCTCAATCCCCTGTAGTGTGCGTGCAGGAGGCAGCCAATTGATGTTTCTCTCTCGTCAATGTTTTTCTCTCTCTCTATCCCTCTCCTCCTTTTCCTCTCCCCCGCTCCCAAAATATCAATAAAAACATTTTTTTTAAAAAAAAGAAAATTTATCAAATGATGGTCCTCATACCACTTTTATTCAGTAGACCTAATTTGGGTTTAAGTGAAATCACAGCTGATAAAGAATGTCTCCTATGTTTGAGCTCATCATCAGGAAAGATGTTAGGTATGTGGATGAAGGAGGCATTGCAACTACTTCCTGCCAAAAATATGCTCAATGCCTTGACATTTGAAGTCTCTTAGATAATTTAATACAAGTGCTCAGAGGTTTTCTTTATCAACTTTCCCATAAAATATTACAAATGTATTTTTCAGTACAAATGTTATTTTTAAACTATTAATGAATTGAGTCTATTCTGACTTTTTGCAAAGGATTAGGCCATTTTCAGAGAAATATCATCATCCAAGCCACTGGAAGAAGGTTATTGCAAAATCCACTACAATTAATTTCCAAGGAAGGTAAACGCGTTTCATTTATTTACGAGATCACCAGAGACCTTTTAAAAGATGCCCATCTGCTGAAACCGGTTTGGCTCAGTGGATAGAGCGTCGGCCTGCGGACTGAAAGGTCCTGGGTTCGATTCCAGTCAAGGGCATGTATCTTGGTTGTGGGCACATTCCCAGTAGGGGGTGTGTAGGAGGCAGTTAATCGATGTCTCTCTCTCATCGATGTTTCTGACTCTATCTCTGTAAAAAATCAATAAAATATATTAAAAATAAATAAATAAAATAAAAGATGCCCATCTGCTCATATCATAGTTAGAATGAAATAGCAGTTAACTGCATTATGAAGGTGAACAAATTTCTAATTTGATACATAAGAAAAAGTCATAAGTAATATCAATTTTCCCCCAAAATAAATTGTATTTTAAAAAGAAAATGCTGTTTTGGTTCACATGCTCACCAAACAAACACAGTGCAATTTCATAATGACAGTGGCTTCTTCATAACCCTTACCTGTGACTTCATCTCATAGAGCGTAGCATCATCTGGGGTTAGCTGTAGTGCTTCATCCCACTTCTGAATTGCCTCTCGGTATCTGTGGTTGTTAAAGATTCATTTATATCATGTTTCTGAGTCCTTGAGAGCACATGACCAAATTTAAAAACCAAATGCTAAGGAATATTATTTATCAAGCAATCTCTCTATTCAAGAACTGATAGTAATGATGTTACAAAAATTTAAGAGATAAGGGAAAGGAGACCAAAAGAAATAAAAGCAAAACATACATAAAAGAGATCTTGAAAAGCTTTCTCCAAGATTTCATTTCCTGGGCTGAGAAATCACCACAAGAGCTTCTCTTTTCTCATCAACCTCAATGTCAGCTCATGTTGGCAATCATCTTCGATGTCTTACCAGGAACTTTTCTGAGGACTTCACAATCCAGGTGCAACCCTGGGCTCTAGACTGCAGCCTTCTAGCTGACAGATGGCAAGAAAGTGCCAGGAATTGTGAACAGACTCTTAAGTGTTTAGTGTCCTTGTCTATGAGGCCCATGAGCACAGAAACACTGTCCTGTCCATCATTATGAACACAGGCACATGGATAAGATGGGGGCTGAATAAATGAAGCAGGTATGGAGGTCATTTCTACTACCACCTTTCACTGATTTTCTCTCTCTCTCTCTCTCTCTCTCTCTTTTTTAATATATTTTATTGATTTTTTACAGAGAGGAAGGGAGAGAGATAGAAAGTCAGAAACATCGATGAGAGAGAGACATCAACCAGCCGTCTCCTGTACGCCCCACTGTGGAGATGTGCACACAAGCAAGGCACATGCCCCAAACCGGAATCGAACCTGGGACCTTTCAGTCCGCAAGCCGACTCTCTATCCACTGAGCCAAACCAGTCTCGGCTCACTGATGTTCTCTTAATCACATCTCTGTGATGAGCTCCAGCGCCATTTAGTCAACTAGTATCTCCATCCAGATGTCCCAAACACATCCCAAACTCAGTGTGCCCAAAGCTGATCTTCGCACACTCCAGGCCAAATCTGCAGGAGCACAGAAGCTCTCTTCCTTTCTAGAAATAAATTAAAGGAATGACCAACTCCTACATGCTATCCAAAGCAGTCATCTTCATAGCATTCTTCACAAAAGCTAGCGCATGTGTACTTGAATATTTCTTGGAGGAGAAAGTTCTAATTACCAGAACATTTTTCATTGTGCCTTTCTGTCTTGTACGTTTTGCCCAATGGTTCAGGTTTCTAGAGCTAAATAGGAAATATGTAATCTACCAGTTTTCATTCCTGGCTACATACAGAATGATCTATGGAGATTATAGAGAAAAAACGCACACATGCATACACAAATACATACACACACAAGCTGGTCCCTGCCTCAGATCAATTAAAACAGAAATTCTCAGAGTAGGACTCAGGCAAGGATATTTTTTCAAAGTCCCCAGCTAATGCTAATAAAAACAGGTGGGATGAACCAATTTTAATATCTCTCCTAGTATATTAAGCCCCATTACGTTCTATCTGCTCTAAAATCAGTTCTTGTTGCCTATTTTCCAGTTTCTCCATGTCCTTCTGTATGTGTTCTTATGTATAATTCCCTACCCAGTATGAGAAGATCCAAACCAAACACACCTACATTTGTAGGCAAGGAACAGAGAACTTAAAAAACAAGAGACAGAATTTGGCAGAAAATACCAAGTTGAAGAACATAAAACAAAATTACATTCTCTCTGTATCCACCTTGCTATAGAACAGTTCCTTTACTAGGAAATAATACAAGTAGGCAACACCATTTCCAGCGTCTGATGCCACCTGGGCACCTGGCAAATGGGTTACGGCCAGCTGAGAGTAAGTCTGCCGTGGCTAGCGGTGGTGAGGGCCCCGGAGGGAGGGTGCTTTACGGCAGGTGTGGCAGTGGCTGCTGTTCTCTCGCAGCAGCAGCCTGTGTGACTAAGCCGAAGACTCACCCCACAAAGGCTGGTGGTCCATGCAGCACATCCAGATGTACAGAGATGGCTGCCAGACCACTATGTGCAGAGATGGCTGCAGGGACCACTGTGTTCAAAGCCTTCGTAAGGGACAAAGATAGAACAATTTTCCTTCTAAATTTTAGAAATAAAAATAACAAACTCTATAAACAAATGTTAATGAGGGGAAATTCTCTACAGGCAAAACACATGATAAATATGAGAGGAATATTACAATTTTTAAAATTATCATTTATGAAGTTATCCCAGTAGATGCAGGCAACACCACCAATGGGTGCTTTCCTTCTCCTGGCCTGCAAATAAAGGGTAACGCTGCTTTCGAGTCCCGGGACACTTGGCACCTAATAATCCAAGGGATGCAGATACACTCCCCAGAGTGCCTACTCATTCAGCTTCAGTTGAAACACACTGAGCAGGCACAGCCCTACTGCAGCTGTTGGGTGGGAGGCATTAAAAGATAAAAACTTGGCTTAGAGTCACTCCGGTTAATAAACGACCAAAGTCTGATTCAGCCGGTTTATAGGCAACCTTCCCAGGATCCAACCGCACAGCACAAGGAAGGAAGCGAAGGAGCAGCCCAGGGGTTGCACAGGGCGGGGAAGATAACGCCTCCACCGGGCAAGGACCAGCTGGTGACCAAGCCGGTCAGGGAGAGAGCACACCCATCCATCAGATAGAAGTATCAGTGTTTAGCTGGTCCTAATTAAATGTCTCATTTACTATAGTTCCCCGTTTAATGAGCTCTGTAGTTATCAGCTTATTCACTTAATATTTATTGCACACCTAACTGTGGGCCAGACAGGGTTCTAAGAACCGAGGATGCAGCATTCAACAAGATATAAATGGGCCTAGGGGGGGTGAGCAGATGGAAGAGGGCCAAGAGGGGATACATAGTGACGGAGGGAGACTTAACTTTCTGAGGGTTGAACCATACAATAGACAGGTGATGTATGAGAGCATTGTACATTTCGAACCTATCATTTTTTTAACCAATTTCACCCCAACAAATTCAATTTTTAAAAAATTTTAAAAAGAAAATGGACTCTACTCTTCTAGATCTTACATTCTAGAACATCTGCATGTGGAAAGGAGGCAGAAAAAGACCACAAACGTAAGTGAGAATATGGTAAGTGCCATCATGTGGAGTGATGTGTTCAGTAGTGACTGGGAGGCCACTCAGAAGGTGTGGTCAGGAAAGGTCTCCAGGAAGACAGCTGAGCAGAGGTCTGAATGTAAAAAGATCGACAGGAAGTTCATGCCAGACAAAGGGCAGACGGAGCTCCAGGCAGGACTACACGCCCGTGTCCTGAGGAAAGGGAAGAAACCAGCATGGCTGCGGCAGGAGGGAGGGGAGGAGTGAAAGACAGCCCCGGCCACCATCACCCTGGGACCAGCAGGCCAGTGGCCATGAGATGGATTTCACTGTGCGTGTGAGGGGGACCTCGGGGGAGAATGGACTGGGGGGTGTGAGAATGAGCACAGGAGACAGGAGGCTACGCGAGGAGTCATCTAGGTAAGAGATGACCGCAGACTAGACAAGGTGAAAACAGAGGGAGGATAAAAGAGAGCTAGACTATGCTGGAAAAACAAGTCACCTCAACACGGACTGGATGTGGAAAAGGAAAGGAATCCAGGATGGTGTTTTAGTCTGGGTTGCCTGGAATGAGTCTGAGACCTACGGTAACTAACTCTTTGTGGGAGTGGGATCCCGGGGAAGCCAGAGGGAGGGAGAAAAAGAGAGTGAGGCAGGGAGGCAGGAGAATCAACACCAGGTGTATGTTAAGCTGGCAACAGCTTCAAAAGCCAACCCTGATGATTGCCTTTCTTTTTTTCTTTTCTTATATTTTATTGATTTTTTTTTTCTTTTTTTACAGAGAGGAAGGGAGAGGGATAGAGTTAGAAACATCGATCAGCTGCCTCTTGCACGTCCCCTACTGGGGATGTGCCCGCAACCAAGGAACATGCCCTTGACTGGAATCGAACCTGGGACCTTTCAGTCCCCAGACTGATGCTCTATCCACTGAGCCAAACCAGTTTCGGCTGATTGCCTTTCTTGCAGACCTTCTTCAGAGAGCCTCTAAGAAACGTGTTTTGGAAGCAGTCCGTGGTAGAAAGAGGAGCAAGTTCAGCCTGTCTCCCCAAGCTGTACCCACTTACACTGCCTCTTGGTGCGCCAGCAGTCCCTCCAGGGGATCCGCAGGTCCCGTTGGGCCACCGTCGAGGTCTTTCATGTCAGTCAGCTCCACACATGGGGCGCGTTGGTCTGGGAGGGCAGCAGCTGCCAGGGCCTTGTGCTCTCAAAGCCAGGGAGCCGGGGGACCGGGGGGACCGGGGAAGATGAGTTCTGGTCAGCACAGAAGCCAGCGGAGGTGACTCCTGCGTTTGGGCTTCCATGACCAGGGAGAGGGCGGGGCCTTTCACTGACACAGCGAAGACTAGAGAGGAGCAGATGTTTGGGAGAGAAATCAAGAGTTCTGCTCTGTGCACGTTATGTGTGAGACACTAGACCTCCAAGTGGGTCTAAAGCAAGCATCGAATATTACAAAGTCCAGGACTCAGAGGGGAAGACTAGTGCTTGTCAGCCTCAGTCTCGAGATGGTGCTGGAAGCAGGAGGCCCTGGAAGTTTAAGGCAAATACTGTACTTGGAAAGGACAAGAAGCACTTTCTGTTTTGTTGTTGTTTTTTTTATATATATATTTTATTGATTTCTTACAGAGAGGAAGGGAGAGGGATAGAGAGCTAGAAACATCCAAGAGAGAGACATCGATCAGCTGCCTCCTGCACGCCCCACAGTGGAGATGTGCCCGCAAGCAAGGTACATGCCCTTGACCGGAATCGAACCTGGGACCTTTCAGTCCGCAAGCCGACGCTCTATCCACTGAGCCAAACCGGTCTCGGCAAGAAGCACTTTCTAAATACTGTGGCCCACCCAGAGTTAGAAAATGAGCAAAAGAAAAGACCAAGCAAAGAAAATGAAGGAGTGGACGTTGAAACAAGGACAGGCACGACAGTGCTGTAGATTAGGGAGCAGTGTGCTTAGGAAGGGAGGGGTCAGCTATGCTGGACCGTGCGAGGCACAGTGAATGAGAACAGAGAGAGAATCTGGCTAAGAGTGGGACTAGTAGGGACAGAAACATGACTGGAATGGACTGAGAGAATCATCCATCGAGCAATGGAGTTTATGGTGAAGGAAAGCAGAGAAATTGTAAGGCATGTGAGTCAAGGGAAGCTTTTTATTTATTTATTTTTAATCCTCACCAGAGGATATTTTTTTCCATTGTTCTTTAGAGAGTGGAAAGGAGTGATGAGGGAGAGAGAGAAAGAGAGAGAGTTGATGTGAGAGTGACACACCAACAGGTTGCCTCCCACACATGCCCTAACCAGCACCAGGGATCGAATCTGCAACCGAGGTACATGTCCTTGGCCAGAATCGAACCCAAGGCCCTTCAGCCTGGGCAGGAGTTGGGGTGGGGAGGTGGTGCTCTAAGCACTGAGAAAACCAGCACCGCTTTTAAATGGATGCTCTTAGATTATGCTTATACACCAGCTAGGAGCCAGAAGAGAGGAACAAATGGCATCAGAATGAAGATCGCTGTCAGTAAATATAGCCACGCTGGCACTCAAGACCATGTGTGTTACATGGCCAAATCACCCTCAAGTTCACTCTGATGGGTATACTCCTCTAGACAAGAGACAAATTCACAGTAAATTCTAATTATATTCCTGCTTCACACACGTACACACTGATTCTCAAAGAAAAAAAAAAATAGACTACTTAGCTATACAATCAAATATCGCCATCTAGTGGCTGAAACCATAAAAGCCAAAAATATCGAAGGTAGGATTCACCCTGTAACTACTGAGAAGATATATCCCAGTTAGTAAAATTCTAGGAGAAAAAAAAAAAGGTCTGAACAAACATCTTACAAACACATTAACACTACATGAAATGTATCCATCATGCATAACATCCTAAGATACAGTATCTGAAGTACAGTGTGAGGGCTATTAGGTGCCAGTTGGCATGCTCAGCTTTTATATGCACTTGCTCTTTAATCCCCCAGCGGCCATGAGATAAATCTCTCCATCGTACAGCTGAGGAAACTGGAAACCGGAACTCAAAAAGCTAATAAACTGCCTAGTTTGTGCAGATAGAAATGATAAAGCTAGAATCCGAACAGAGGTAAAATAACTTCAAAGTCCACACGCAAGAACTAGCAGGGGCTGAGCTTTATTTTTTAAGTTTAACTTCATTATTTCTGCTGATACTATTTTCAACCCAGTTTAATATTCTCTTAGATATGGTTAACTATTATGTCTACATATTTTTGGCAGAGAGTCACCAAACTACTCGATTCCCCTAGATGCCTTTAACTCTGTTTAGTTATTTCCTAAAGCTCTGTGTACACTGTTCTAAAACAAATGCTAAGGAGCAAAATAACTTACTGATCTCAGCGTCCTTCATTCAAACAGAGCATCTAATCCAGCTGATTTTAATGAAATGACTCAATGTTTGGACATGCAAGCAACAAAACAAGAGTTATTTTGTTTATCGACAAAGTTGCTCTCTCTCCTCTACACAGGAAATTCAGAGGGAATCCCATGGCAATTACTGAATAGCTCTTCCCTTCCACACACCACTGTGGTCCAGAGAAAAAGGCAAAAACAACCAAATTAATGAACTTTTAATGGGCATTTACAAGAATTTCCAAAGATGTTTTATGGATGTTCTGAAAGTGATTTCATAAATGATGGAAATTTACACTTAGTTTTCTTCTGACTCAGAACAGAATGATCAATCTCACCAAGTTATAAAAGACAAAAAACTGCCAAAACTGATTTGGCTCAGTGGATAGAGCATTGGCCTGCGGATTGAAGGTCCCGGGTTCGGTTCCAGTCAGGGGCATGTATCTTGGTTGCAACCACGTCCCCAATGGGGGGCGTGCAGGA
>PVJN01023446.1:0-32339 GCA_004026805.1 Lasiurus borealis | reverse complement strand
GGATAAATTTATTTTGGTTCATGTTGCACATAGCACTCAGGAGACAGGCATTCTCCCCTCTTTCCAAAGGAATCTGCATTATTCAGGTGGTATTGGTCACTGATGTCCTAACAGAGCTTTAGTCATTTAGAATCATGTGTGGCTTTTGTTTAAAAAAATGACTGTTCTGTGGTACTTGAATACCTAAGGAGCACTCAGTAGTATTTGTTGTTTGCCTACTACTTAACTTATTAAACTCAAATATTTAATACAAAAATTAGTCATAATATTATGAATGTTCAAAAGTATACACACACACACATACACACACACATATATATATGTGTGTGTGTATGAAAGAGGGAGAGAGAGAGAGAGAGAGGGGGGGGGGGGGGGGGGGGGAGGGAGAGGATAGGAGGGGGAGGGATAGAGAGACAGAAATATCTGTGAGAGAAAAACATCAGTTGGCTGCCTCCTGTATGCCCCCTACTGGGGATAGAGCCCACAACCCAGGCAGTGCCTTGACCAGGAATCAAACTAGTGACCTCTTGATTCATGGCTCGATGTCCCCTTGTATATGCCAAACACTTAAAACAGCAGAAAAAGCACACATAAATACAATTACACTTGACCCCAAACATACGTTGGGGTATGGCTAGCACCTGCCTTTGAAGTTGGAGACTCACTTCTAACTTAAGTCAGCCTTCCACATTCAAAGATTCTCAACTATAGATTAAACATACAGTTGACTCTTGAACAACACTGGTTTGCATTGTGCAGGTCCACTTATATACAATTTTCTTTTAAAAGTCTCAAATTCAACCAATTTTAGTTATTTACTAAGTGATTTTTTTTGCTACTCAAATAGTCATGTCATGTCACTGAAACCCTATTGAACTGGTAATTTTCTTTTCATTTTTCTTTAAAGATCTCTGGGAGTTTATTTGCTTTATAACAATAACATATTCCACAGCCAACCTGATTGTTCCTGAACTAAACCATTCAACCAATACTGCCCAAGAACTCGATTTTTTTTTATCAGAAAGAGTTTTAGAGATCTTACTCCACAAACTAGAGAGCTGTGTGAGTTAACGGTTGGCAAAGGCTTTGATAGAGTTAGGAAATAAATTTTTAAAATACTGACTTCCCACTGATTTTTTTCTAATTTAAGGTATTTCATTAGCTACTAATATATCCTATCACATTGAAAAGGAGGAACTGAAATATCAATATTCAAAATATTTGATCAGTCCTGGCCAGGTGGCTCAGTTGAAGCATTGCCGATCCAATACACCAAAAGCTTGCATGTTTGATTCCTGGTCAGGGGACATACCTAGGTTGTGGATTTGACCCCCAGTTAGTACGTTTACAGATCAGTGTTTCACATTGATGTTTCTCTCTCCCTCTTTTTTTTCTCTTTCTCCCTTCTTTTTTTCCTCCCTCTCTAAAAACCAATAATAAACCATATCCTCGGATGAGGGTTAGAAAAAATTTTGATCATATTGTTCTACTTGAAAACATTTAAATCCTCTTCTATGCATTTGTTCAAATAGGTTTATGCCCACAACCCCACATTTACTAACTCTTCCGTAAGGACACCACTTTCTTCAGGATGCCTTCCTTGGTATCTTGTAAGAATTATTAATCCTTTAGTTTTCCATTGTGTAGATGTACCACCATTTTCTGCTACACTCATCTGCTGACGGGCACCTAGGCTGTTTCCAAATTGTAGCTATTGTAAATTGTGCTGCTATGAACATAGGGGTGCATAAATCCTTTCTGATTGGTGTTTGTAATTTCTTAGGATAAATTCCTAGGAGTGGGATTACAGGGTCAAATGGGAGATCCATTTTTAGTTTTTTGAGGAAACTCCATACTGTTCTCCACAGTGGCTGCACCAGTCTGCATTCCCACCAACATTGCACAAGGGTTCCTTTTTCTCCATTAAAAAGAAGGAATTCTTACCATTTGCAGCAACCTGGTTGGAACTGGAGAGCCTTATGCTTAGTGAAATAAGCCAGTCAATGAAGGAGAAGCATCAAATGATCGCATTCATTGGTGGATAATAAAGAAAATTATAAACTGATGAACAAATGGGTAGATACAGAGACAGTAAAGCTTCAAAAAGACTGTGAAATTACAGCAGGAAGATTAAAGTTAGGTGAGGTAGATAAGAGTTCAATCAAAGGACTTGTATGCATGCATATAAGCATAACCAATGAACGAACATAGACACTGAAGGGTTGGGGTATGCCTGGGAGGGGGGGGGGCAATGGGAGATATGTATAAAAAATTAATAAAAATTAAAAAAAATTAAAAAAAATAAAACTTAAAAAAAGAACCAGTTTTAATAACCAAAGAGAAAAAAAAATTATTAATCCTAATAATTACTAAGACTACATGTAAGTTTTTTATGGAAGTTATCGGTTTTAAACAGGATCAACATTAGTTTTATCTTGCCTAAATTTAGATTTATTTGATTCTGAACTCTGGGAAATACATAAAACTACCAAACTGACTATTTATTATTAATATTTGGTCACATTTATGTACAACCCTTTAAAAATAAAACCTTCCCGGCAAAGTTGAAGCTCTCTTTTTCTTTGTCCAGAGTAATATGCTGCAACTCCATGCCCTGCCCAGTCCCCCACCCAATCCCTCCATCTGAACCAACTAGCCATGGCATTTTAATGTTTAAATGTTGAAATAGATATGTGTTCATTAATGATATGTAATGAGCTTTATGTAATTTTAGCTTTACATTTATTATATCATGCTATGCATACCATCATGCAACTTGATTTTTTATTCATTTTGTTTTCAGATCCATTCGTATGGAAAAATTTGAAATATTTCATTTCTTTTAACTGTTAAATAGCCTTTCATTGTATAAGTATATTTTATTTATCTTTTGCTTATTGAAGTGCACATAGATTGTCTTCTGACATTAATTTTTATAGTAAGAAGCTTACCCCGGGAGAAAAATGGAGTTTCATAAATTCCATGGTAGTGTAACATAAGATTTGAATTCTGTAATCATGCAGACTGTGTTTCTAAATATACATTTATTTCTGTAATTATATATGAACAGTACAAATTATTAACATCAGAATTATCTAAAAATAGAAAAAAAAGTTAGTAATCTTTTTTTTTTTTTTTTCATTACCAGGTACCACAAGTTGAAACATATTTTTTTGTGGAACTGTATGAAGTCACTGCTGGAGCAGCGATAAACAATAGCGCCAGATTTGCACAGATCAAATTCTTACAGAGTGCTGAACCTCAGAGCCTCGTGTATTTTTCTGTGGGTTCTCGGTTACCGGTGGCTCATAAAAAGGCCACTTTAATCAGTCTGCAGGTGTCCAGAGATTCTGGGACAGGACTAATGGTGTCTGTTAACTTCGGTACCCAGGTAAGCATCAGATAGATATTGACAGTTAAGGTTTTCTTCTTTATTGCATGAGTAGTGAAATAAAGAATAACCAATACATTATTTTCTTATGATTGCATCAAAATTCACATTATATTAAGCTTCATTATATTATATTCACATTATATTAAAAATGATAGTCTTTTGTATTTTTCTTTCTTTTGAAAAAGTTGGTTGTATAATGCAAATTGTCTTATATAAATCTGTTTTATAAGATATTTAGAGTTAAAATGTCTTCCCAATGTAACTGTATAAGACCAGAAACAAAAATCAAGGATCTTTGTTGTTATTTATATTTGAACTAGTTGAAAATCTCTGGAATTTCAAGCACCAACTGATCTATATATTTCTTTAAATCCATGAGCTCATATGGTGTTACTGCCACTTTTCAAATCCATCCTATTAGGAGACATCAGGTGAAAGAGAGGGAGTAAGTAGGTATCCAAGGACTCAGAAGAGCAGTACGATATAACATGAAGTGATCAGATCCTGGGGTTGGGTCAGACAACACCACACACCTTTCCAGCATTATTTTTTTGTTAATCCTCCTCCAAGGATATCAAGGATATTTTTTCATCGATTTTTAGAGAGTGGGAGGGAGGGAGAGGAGAGAGAGAGGAACATCGATGTGCGAGAGACACATCTACTGGTTGTCTCTACACATGCTTTGTCTAGGGCCATGGATCAAACCTGTACTCCAATGAGAAGGGAATTGAAGTTGCCAAAATAAGAATCTGAGTGTCATATTTATTTATAGTCTTTCTAGATTCTTCATAAATGATCCCTTGCAAAACACATGCTGCCACTAGCAGGTAACTCATCACATTTTTATAACACTGTGGACACATGAAGAGACCCTGTGGTTCCATATTGTAACTGTATCGATGTCAGTATCCTGGTTGTGAGCTAGTATTGTTACGCAGAATGTTACCAAAGAGAGCTGTTGGATAAAGAGCCCAAGAGGTCACTCTGTTATTTCTTGTGAATCTACAATTATCACAAAATGAAAAGTTTAATTTTTAAAATTAGAAACAAAAGTTTCATTTCTCTGGTATTTTACTTCCCTATTACTTCATTGCCTCTGTATTTTCTCTCTCTTAATGCTCTCTCTGCATATTACTAGAAGGCAAAGACATATAATTCCATTTTCAGTAGCTGGCAAGAAGGAGCAAATTATGGACCAAGCTGCTAGACTATTACAATGATATCAGTCCTCATATTTACCTCTTTAAGTAGTTTTCCATTATGTAGTTAAAACAGTAGCTGTAGTGTATGTACTCTGTGGTAGGTCAGCAATCCCAGGACATAAATCTTATAGTCTTATCACATGTTCTCTTATATCTACATATAAAGGTAAGGCATGTAAAGTTTTGAGATAATGAAAATATCACTCATTCTAGTTAGTTAGCATTAAATCCAGTAGGCCTGTAGCTAATCTAAATTTGAAAACTAATTTAAATACTTTCATTTATATATGTGTGGACTGGCTCAAAGTACACAAATTCAAGAAAGAACAAGCTTTCCTCCTTATGCGCACACTGCTTCTTCTAGGAAAAGGCTATTTCTATATTGCTTTCTATTGTTTCTTTTAAATTGCATAGTGCTTCTTGTTTTCATATGTATTTTATAAACACAATAACATTTTGATGATTCCATTTCCTTTCGACGCCTGAATTGTAAAATAAATCTTAGAGGAAAACAGTGGGTAGGAAGTATATGTGCAGATGGTAGTAAAAAAAAAACAACATCACCCCCACCTGGCTTAAGAAATTGAGCTTTATCAAGATCATAGAACTAGATACTGTGGACCCTTCTCCAGCTTTTTCCTTGCAGGATAACCTCTCCCCAACTTGCTTTTGAATTATTCCCTTGCTTCTACCACCTATCATAGGCTGTTTAGGTTTACAAACCTCTTTTGGAAATTATGCAAATGAGATTCTGCCAACTGTATTGTTTCATGGTGTGCTTCTTTTGCTCAACATGTTCATGTGTATAGTTCTTTCAGTGTCACAATGGCATAGTATTCCAATGGATACTTTACCCATTCTCGTGTTGTTTCTTTCAACAGGGTTTTTTGTTGTTGTTGTTTGTTTGTTTGTTTTTTTACCATTTTGCTGCAGGTGTCCTTAAAAACCTTTTATCTTCATCGATTGTTTTCATTTTTTGACCCACCTGGTCATTTCCTCTTTCTGGAAGATGCTCTTCTCCTTTGGGCCCTTACCTACCCTTTCTTATTCCTTACCTCACTGGTAGCTTCTTCCTGTTGCCCAGGTGGTCTTCCTGACCAATAAGCAATGGGGTACACCAAGATAGAGCATGTAGGTCTGTTTTCTTCAAATATAATCTATTAAATGAGAACTCCTGAATTTTTATCACATCTCTTCACCACCCTGATCTAGACTCACATATCTGATTGCTCTACTTGATATCCTCATTTGAATGTTTAAAAGGCATCTAAGACTTAATATGTATGATAAATAACTTTTGATTTCTCCCTTAACAGTATTTCCCATTTTCCACTGTTCATCGAAGCAAACATCCTCAATTCTTCTCTTCCTTTCCACCCAACATTGTATTAGCCAGAAAGTCCTACTGACTCTTCATTCAAAGTATATTTCCAATCTGTGCACATATCACTCTTTCTACTTATACAACTCTCCTTCAGGTTATCTCTTCTCCTTGCCTCATGCATATCTGCTGCTACAGCCAGAACAGTCACAAAAGATAAAATATGTCACTCTCCTGGAAACCTCCAGGGTCTTCCTGCCATACTTTGTAAAACGGATGTACATGATCTGGTCCCTGCCCACCTCTCTGATGCCAGATTCTTGCACTTTTGTCCTTGTTCCAATCACATTGGCCCTCTGGCTCTTCCTCAGGGCCTTTGTAATTGCTGTTCCCTCTACCTAGAATGTTCCCCCCCAGATCCTATGTGCCCTGTTCCCCTATACCACTGTAGTCTCTGCTCAAATGTCACATCAACAACTTCCCTGAGCAACCTTATCTAAAGTAGTACCCTTACCGTTACCCTGCATGCCGCTGCATAGTCTTACTTTTCTTCATAGAATTTATCTTTACATAAAGTTATGTTGTTAATTCTATAACTTCTGACCTCTGCGAGGCTCTGTGAGTACAGGGATTCTGTTGTTCATATCTGCACCCATAGTATGCTACCTGGCAGATGTTGAGAGTTTAGTATTTATTTGCTCATTAGCAAGCAAATTCATATTACTTTGGTTCTTCCTTGACTAAGTTCTCATGATTCAATTTACAAAACTTTTAATAACCACAATTCAAAGAAATTCAGATGTGTATATGCCCAAGGTCCTATTTCTTAAGGTGGTTTTGTGTCTCAGTAAAAATAATAAGCGACCAATTCCTCCTTTCTTCCCTCTGCTTTCTCTTTTCTCTTCAAATCCCATCTTCTCCACATTTCCAGGTGAAAATGCAAATACAAATATTCCTTCTTTTCCTTCATACTTACATTTGCATCCTGTGTTATTTAAGTGCAGTGTTTATTTACAGTTGAGGAAATTCTGTGAGGCAGTAGGGATAATTGTAATTCTCTTTCTTGGTCTACTCTAAGGCATCTATCTTTCCTAACCTCACCACTGTATGATGTACATTTTCCCCTTTAACGGAAGAGATCAGAAAAACTATAAAACCACTGATTTCGTTGTAATGTTGTCATGGCCCATCAGTCTAAGAAAGATATAATTTGCTTAAGGAGGTAAGAGTTTGTGTGGGACAAGATCAGAGGTGCCGCAGCTTCACTGAGACATGTTGTTTAATTTCTAGGAGTTGAGGAGTGCTGAGACAATGGGCAGGACACTCATCTCTCCAGCTCTTTCTGGGAAGGATTTTGTGAGAACTGAAGGCACGTTGGTCTTCGAACCTGGCCAGAGAAACACCATATTGGATGTCGTCCTAACCCCAGAGACGGGGTCTTTAAATCCATTTCCTAAACGCTTCCAGGTTGTGCTTTTTGACCCAAAAGGTGGTGCCCGAGTTGATACAGTGTATGGGACTGCAAACATCACACTTGTCTCTGACGCAGATTCGCAGGCCGTGTGGGGGCTTGTGGATCAGCTGCAGCAGCCCCTGGACGGGGACATCCTTAACAGAGTGCTCCACAGCATCAGCGTGAAGGTGGCCACAGAGAACACTGATGAGCAGCTCAGTGCCGTGATGCACTTAATGCACAAGGTAAGACTTGCAAGTGTCAGCAGCTGGTTTACATGATTTGAAAAATAAAAACAAACACACATGCACATTTATTATGTCAGTGGACATCTACACTAATAAAAAAATAAAGATGCAAATTGACATATCTTCATGATGCCCACCAGCCAGTCAGGAATGAATATGCAAATCATCCCAACAAAGATGGTGGATTAATTTGCATATGCAGACATTGAGCAGCCAGGGGCATTCTGCACTGCCCCAGCAACTCTGGGCATCTGAGCAGCGTGGGAAGGTGGAAAGGCAGCTCTGGGCCAGTGCGAAGATGGTGCCGGCAGCCAGGGGAAGGAAGGCCCATGTTTTATTTTATTTTTTTTTAACTTTGCAAGGAAACTTTTTATTGATAGGTATTGAATTTTCAGCTACATATTCTCTAAGGGTTGTGTACCCACACATAACCTCCAAATTAATGAACCTCATTATGCATATTCTTTTTAAAAAAATTTTAATACATCTTTATTGTTCAGATTATTACAATTGTTCCTCTTTTGGAAGGCCCATTCTTTCATGAATCTTTGTGCATAGGGCCTCTAGTGAAATTATAATAGGATGAAATTTCTGAGCATAGAAGTGGAACTTATCATAGTTGATCATGTACTTTTGCTTGCATGTGACTTATGCCTATTTGGAAACCTCAGTCTTAAACTCAGAGAGCGGTGATTTATCTGCTGCCACAGCGAGGACAGCCCAGTGTCTGAAAAGGGCCATCAGTTGTCAGAAGCTACAGGCTTTGTCTGATTCTCCAGAAAGTAGACGAGTATCTTTTGAAATTGTTTCTGTTTTTTGAGTCTATAAAAAGAAAACTTGAACCAGATTCCCAGTTCTTCTATTTAAATGCTACCGAACAGGAGCTTTTGCCCTCAGCTTGTTCTTTGCTCTTCCCAGACACTGAAAGCTTTCACAGAATAGGATAACTCAGGAATGACCAGATAACTTCAGGCATTCAAATCAGTGTGGACTTAGACCAACTAGGTTTTATTTTAAGCCTATTCATTTGTTTATACTTCTGCGAATTATGGAATTACATGGAAAAGTTAGACCCTAAGAATAAATGAAACATATTTAAAAAAGCATCATTGTTAAAGGAAAAAACTCTTATTGGGGTTTATTTGAGGCTTTTCTTATAAAAATATTTATTAACATATTGATATACAAGTAAAAAAGATTTTTAGCACATGCATATGAATTCTTAAATGCTATATATCTTATGTGTGAACTTTAAATCCTTAAAATGTTTACAATGGGGTTTTAGATGGTCATGCCTACTTTAATTTTTATATGTCTCTTAAAATCCAGTGCTTGAAGGGTAGGAAAAAAAATTACAAAGCACACAGGCAGGAGGAGAAGGCCTTGCCAAATAGTGTAAAGCGAAGAAAAGTGACTATTTCATGCACAGAGTTCTCTTCCTGGCACTGGAACCCTGGACTGGGCAGTCTGGTATGGGTCTGGGACCCTTTGCTCCTCAGTGGGGAACCTTTGCTGCTGAGATATCTCTCCTGATTTGTACCCGTCACTTGTGAGTTTGGGTCCAGCCTGTTCTATGTCTCTGTTCCAGTCTCGATGTTGCTTCTTTAAATCCCTGGTTGTAGGACTTCCACTCAGCTAGATTTTAGGAGATTCTGAATGATGGTTGTGATGTAGTTTAGTTGTAATCTTGATATTGTTGTGGTAGAAGGTAAGAACAGCCTACACCACCATCTTGACCAGAAGTATGAGTCATTTTTAATACATAAGTTTGAAGTGGAGACCCAGCTAATGTTATATGTCAATTATATCTCAATAAAACTGGTGGTAATAAAGTAAGAAAAATAAAGACAACTAATGGCTATAGGGAATATTTATGCAAATACGTGTATAACAAAAATGTTTATTTCAGCACAATATATAATAACAAAAAGCAGAAAAAATAAGCATCACTTAGAGGGGCCTGCTATATCCAAAAAATGCATAAGAATTTTCATGTTTTAGGCATATTTATAATAATGAGAATAAGATAATAAAACAAGCACCAAAAATGTATATGATCACACATTGTCTTTTGAAATTGCTTATAATTAAAAATTTAATTTTAATTCTGTGATTTTATAAGTAAAATACAGTTAACTTTGAATTTCAGATAAACAATGAATGAAAACATTTTTAGTATATAAAATTACGGATTTTTATTTGCTTGTACTTATATGAGACAATTATTGGTTACTTAACCTGAAATGCAAATAGAGTCACTTAAATTTTATCTGGCAGTCATTCATATATATATATATATATATATATATATATTTTTTTTTTAAATAGTCTTTGCATTTCTTTTTTTTTAAAATATATTTTATTGATTTTCTACAGAGAGGAAGGGAGAGGGATAGAAAGTCAGAAACATCGATGAGAGAGAGACATCGATCAGCCGCCTCTTGCGCACCCCACTCTGGAGATGTGCCCGCAAGCCAGGTACATGCCCCCCGACCTGAATCGAACCTGGGACCTTTCAGTCTCCAGGCTGACGCTCTATCTATCCACTGAGCCAAACCGATCTCGGCAGTCATTCATATATTTTAAATGCACTAAATATGAACTCTAAGATAACCTCAAATTCAGGAGCAGAACATCCATGTACTGGATAGAAGTTCATTCTACAAGGTCTTATATTTTAAGTGAAATTTTTTCATATTTGTAAGTTTTATTTCCCCACAGATTTTAGCTTCGTTGAAACAGAATTTGCTTTATATACTATATTTTTTATAGGAAGAGCTCAATAAATCTTATATATTGTTATTACACTCACCAGAAGTGACTACTTATTTATGTTCAGAAGACACAACTATGTCCTGAAAAAAACATGAACTTTAAATGACTCACCTTATTTTGGATAAAATTCAGCTATGGGTTTGGGCAAATTTTTGCTATGATAATATTCTATCCTTTGTTTTTCCTAGCTATACTGGTAGTGAAATGAAAATTATTTAGAATACTGGATTTTTTAAATAATAATTTCAGTCTTTTAAGGCTGCTGGATTTGATATGCAAAATTTAATTTCTTAGGGTTTTGGATTTCGGGTTATGAAAGTTTGGTAAAACATGAGTCAATAGGTGTTGCCTTTAATTTTGTGTTCTGGAACACTTGAAAGCACAGGAATAATTTTTTCTGTGAAAGTTTGATGGACTCTCCACCCTTTCCAAAGATCTCCTTTTTTGTTTTCTTCCTGACAGTTTTAAAAAAAATTTTCCATGGTTGATTAAGGCTTTTTTGTAAGCCAATTTTAATAATTGGAGGTAAGGTTTTTTTTATTGTTTATGTAAAATGGCCCTTTAGAGAAAAATATTTCTTCTTATCATATATTTTAATAATATATATCTTACATTTTTAGAATTATTTTTCACATTTATAATATTTTATAATTACACCAACAGTGGTTTAGACTTGGTCTATATCCGGGTTGGATATTTCGTGCTTGCAGTAATTTTGCGTGACCTGGCTACAAACTGAGACAATCTGTGTTGTTATTCTAGGACACTCAGTTGGGGGGATGTTTCTAGTCAGGGTGCTGTCACAGTGCCTCCTGGGACACTCACCATCTCTCATTCTCTTTCTGCCTCCATTTCCTTATCTGGAAACAGATAAGGAAAACAAAATAACACCAGCCCCTCCCTCACGAGATTGTTGTGAGAATTAGAGAAGTTAGTATAACCCGTGGAGAATAACACCTCTATAAACCAAGGGTTATGTAAATGGCCTTTTGGTTTTTGTGTTTTTCCTAAATCTTTCTTTTGCCCTTGAATGTGAATGAATGGTTGGTTGGTTCTAGAATTTTGGATCACAGCCTTTGATTCTCAAAATTCCACATGTTGCTCCAGTGGTTTCTGGCATTTCATTTGCAAAAAATAATCTGATGTCAAATTGAATTTTTGTTTCTCTGTTAATAGTTATTTTTCCTGTCTGTTTTTCTGGTGAGATTTTTTTTTATTATTCTTGAAATAATATTTAAAAATCACCAGATACATCTGGTGTTGTTTCTTTTTCTTATTTTCACTGGTAGAAGCAAGCTCTGCATTTTTAGCCAGAAACCTTAAGGAAGTGAGTAGGTTTTACCTCTACCTGCTCCTTTTATGTGGTTGGTGTATCTTATGGATTGGTCCTGTTTGTTATATTTTCTTTGAGTCCTGGGAGCATTTCTTGAGCTTATTTTCCATTTAACATATTCCTTTTGTATCCTATGAGCTGTCCCCTGTCTCCATTATAATTTTTACTTTGTTAAATTTTTATTCTGTACTTTTTATCATCTTTTCCTTATAGATTATTCTCCATTCTTTCTTACTATCTTTGAAACAGCTACTGTTAAACTAGGATTTTGAGTTTAGCCATCAGCTTGGTACCATATAGATTATAAAACTATTTAAAAAAATATGGGAAACATGAGCCACTTCTTCAATGAGCTTAATTAGTAGGAGTAACAGACAAATCATTTCAACATTGTCATCATAAGGTCATTAATAAAAGTATGTGCAAAGTACAAAGAGAGTGATCATGTATATGATCAGGTAGGTGGGCCCCAGTGTAGAAGTCATAGAGAAATGATGACTAATTTGGATTTTGAAGAAGTCATAGGGACTTCTCAGATATATAAGAGTGAGTGGAATAACAAGTCAATGGCTTCACATCAAAATTTGGGCAGATAATAAAGATGTGGCCTTCATCATTCTGGCAAAGGAAAAAAACAAATCATGAAGGCCATTTCTCCTCTTAGTCTCCTTTTCCCTCAGATAGCAAATAACCCAGTTCTTTAAGGTAGGAAGGCTCATACTCACGGATAAAGGCAAGAATGCTAAGAGTTCTTGACTACTCTTGATTTGGAATAGGATTTTCTCATTTGATGTTTTAGTAGTTTAGTGACATGTGGTGGTTTCTATTCATTGAACACTGATAATCAAGGATAATCTTGCCCAGCCAGTATGGCTCAGTGGTTGAACATTGACCTATGGACCAGGAGATCACAGTTCGATTCCCAGTCAGGGCATATGTTTGGATTATGAGCCAGATCCCCAGTGTGGGGCATGCAGGAGGCAGCTGATCCATGATTCTCTCTTATCTATCTCTCCCTCTCTCTTCCTCTCTGAAATCAATAAAAATATGTATTTCTAAAAGGAATAATGGACATTCTTATTTTTATTTCCTTAGTTGGTCAAAATAATAATCCTTGGATAGATATAAAAAATTAATTTTGACTCATGATGTTTATTATTGTAGTTAAAAGTAAGTGATCCATACAACCATTTTAGGCTTTGTCTAGTTATTAAGTAGGACATATTATGGTGGTTGTGCGTTTTCTTTATAAATGATTATTTATGTTTTTTAAAGTACAAATGGATGTTTTTGAAATATAATTTTGATCCTGATTTCTCTTAAATTCTTCATAGATTCATCCTTATTTTGTTAATACTAATAAATTGTTAATAAAGAACACATTATAATATATGATACATTATAATTTAAAGGGTTAAGATATATTTTTATATTTGTTTTTCCCCAGATAACTGTTGAAGGAAAAAAGCAAGCATTTAGTATTGAAAATCGAAATCTCTTCTATGATATTCTTTGTGCTCTTATTAACCCCAAGCGTAAGGACACTAGGGGATTCAGTCACTTTTCTGAAGTGACTGAGGAATTTGCCTTCTCTCTGCTGACTGATGTTACCTGTGGTTCTCTGGGTGAAAAGTAAGTGTCATTTAATATGTTAGCTGTACCTTCTATGTATGTATTTCTTCACAGTTTACAAAGTAATACACAACACAAATAACATATATATGCAGTAACTAAAGACTATATAGTTAACGCATTGTATTAGTGTGCAAATGAAGTTAATTATTTGAAAAAAACAACACAGCAATTACATCAAGAAAAATAAATCTATCCTGGCAACAATATATTCCTCTTGTTTTAAAGGGTCTTTTATAAAAGGTCTAAAAGGGTCTTTACTCTTACTCATATAATGAATAGAAGACATATTCTGAAAAAAAAGGAAGGCGATTCCCACCTTTAGATGTGCTGACAATGGTGCTTCCCCACAGTTGTGGTTCAGTTTCATCTGTTTGGAGGCACCTCTCAGAATGTTGTTGAACTTCAGACTCGTTGTTTCATGGCAGGAAGCAAGCAAGAGAAAAGAAAAAAAAAGTGGCTCATGTTTATTAGTATTTATGTAATTAATTTTGTAACTGTATGTTAGTAGTCTTCAGAAGTCATGATAAACTGGGTAAGTGTAGTATAAAACTCTAAAAATGTTTGTTTCTATTTGTTTTAACATAAACATGGATGATAATAAATAAAACAAAATAAAATAAAAAAGAGTGAAAATGGAGATTCCCCCCCCAATTCTCATTGAGTAATATCTGTTATTTAAAAAGCAATGATTATGATTTAATGGGATGTGTCTGATTTAAAATATTTATGTAACCTCGTCAAAGTTTATTCTTTTAAAATTTTATTGACTGATTTTAGAGAGAGAGGAAGGGAGAGAGAGAACATCAGTTTGTTGTTCCACATACAGGGTGGTCGATTCTTGTATATGTCCTGCTGGGGATGGAAAACACAACCTTGACATATCTGGACAAACGCTCTTAACACAATGAGCTACCTGCCAGGGCCTCTATAAACCTTATTTTTTATTTATTGATGAATGCTGTGATCAGTATTCATTAAATTATGTTGATATTTTGAAGACTAATTTAAATTTTGAAGACTAATTTAAAAATTGGTATAATAATTTAAATCATCTATTTATGGGCCCTTTATGAACTGACATGTTATTTTAAATATTGTTTGGATTACAAGACTTTTATCTTCTTACATCACAAGACACATAAAGTTCAAAGAGGTAGTAAACCCAGATATAAAAGTGTTACAAGAGCTGAAATCAGTTTGGCTCAGTGGATAGAGCATCGGCCTGCAGACTAAAAGGTCCCAGGTTTGATTCCGGTCAAGGGCATGTATCTTGGTTGCAGGCATATCCCCAGTAGGAGGTGTGCAGGAGGTGGCTGATCGATGTCTCTCTCTCATTGATGTCTCTAACTCTCTATCCCTCTCCCTTCCTCTCTGTAAAAAATCAATAAAATATATTTTTAAAAAAAGTGTTACAAGATAGATCAAAGAATAAAATAACAATTATAATAACTGATATTAACTATTCCTCTGCTCTAGTTCTAACACTGTATTAGATTGAACAATATGAAATTGCTTTTTATCTAGATATTAACGGTATAATATATTAAGTGTTATATGGATTGAACTAGTCCTTAGTAAAAGTTGTGCATATATTGTGCATATATTATTTTATCCCTGCAAAAGATCAGTTTAAGTAGCTGTTCAAGGATAGGTTAGGGCTTTTATTGTTCCTATTTACAGATGTAGAAACGGAGGCTGGGAGCCTTACACAGCTTGCCGGTGGTCACATGATTAGTTCACGGGGAGGAGGCCTGGGCTCAGTTCCAGGCTTGCAGGCCAATCCCAGGCCTATTTGACCCCACTGCCCTTGCTGGCCTCTGTGCCATGTGGTCAGAAGTGATTGTAAACCACTTGCTTCGAAACAGATCTTCTATTCTGATCCCACGACTCCAAAGTGCCCCAGACTTTCCTCCAGGTCAGTGCCTGGGTGTCACTTGAGGTTTGGGTACAGAATCAGCATCCTCTTACACTGTATTCTTTTAACCCTGATGGTCAAGTCCTGGGAGCTTATTTTTCTTTCTTTTTTTAAAAAAGTAGATTTTTACTGATTTCAAAAAGGAAGGGAGAGAGAGAGAAGGATAGAAACCTCAATGATGAGAGAGAATCACTGATCAGCTGCCTCCTGCATGCCACCTGCCACCCCCCACTGTGTATTGAACCCGCAACCTTGGCATGTGCCCTTGACTGCAATCGAACCCAGGACTCCTCAGTCCACAGGCTAATGCTCTATCCACTGAGCCAAACTGGCTAGGGCTGCTTTTCTTAAGGAGGAGCATCATCAAAGCACCCAAAAAGCTCTGCGAGCCCTTTTAGGAGGCCCCTTTTACAGTCCTCCCTGTTTCCAAATGTCCAGCTGAAACCAACGATTAGCAGTTCAGCTCCTCAGTGCCATTTATAAATGTCTCTAATGTTTCCAGAAACCTCTGAAATGGATGATTTCTTTACTTCAAGTAAGTTTGCACTGAGGCCACAGTGTGTGTGTATAGGCATAGTTAAGAAATATCCTTATACTGTTCTTCCCTGGTATATTATGTTCAACTATGTTGTTCAGTTAAGTCATAGTTCATTGTTTTTACATTCTCCCTAGTCCCAAATCTTTAATTTTTTTTCTGTAAGTTTCCAAATTACTTGGATATTGAGGTTGTCTTAGATGTGAACCATCTACCCTGCTGTGATTGTTAGTTTCCATATCTGTGCCTTCAGAGGCCCAGTGAGAACTGAGAGCATCTGAAGATGCACAGAAAGAATGGTCCTTTCTTTGTTGTTGCCTAATGTGTCCCCTGGGCCTAGAACAGTGGTATGTGGTAGATTCTCAGTGACTGTAGTACAGTGAGTGACTAGAATGAGTAAATGAATAAATATCTTTCCTTCCTCTCCATACACTTACCTTTCTTTCTAACTTGTCCAAGAAGAGGAAACAGCATGTACAGTGGTAGTGAGGCAGGAATAGCATGGTATGTTTTAAACATGGTATACATTAGGTGTGGTGTGTGGTGTGGGTGTGTGAATGTTTATGTGTGTGTGTGTGTGTGTGTGTGTGTGTGTGTGTGTGTGTGTGTGAAAGAATTAGACTTAGGGTGTTAGACTGTTTGGGAGGTATGTGTGGCCTGTACTCCTTGAGGTGCTTCAATCACAGTCTTGAGCATTAGGGTCTAGAGCCCTAGATGAAAGGCTGGATTAAAGATACGTAAAGTTGGGTAGTCTTTTTTTTTTTTTTTTTAGAGAAAGGGCCTATAGCTAGAGATAAAGGTTAGCTATTACGTTTTTCTTCCTTTCTCAAATGTTCCATTGGAAATCTTTGCTCCATTTCCTTGGTTAGCTGTCTTGACAAGGTATCATTTAGAAACATGTAATTATACATACTCTACATGTGTTGTGGCCTATATTACTTTTTAACATTTAATGCCTCATTTTTATCTGAATATCCTCTGAACATTTCCAGGCAGGTTTTAGATGTGATTCATCCTTGTATCTCCTCATTGTTTGCAAACTTAATGTGTCCACTGATAAGATGTATCAAATTCACTGGAGGACTGGTTAAAAAATACAGAGTCCTAAAATCCCTAGCTCCCTCCTCAGGTAAGGGTCCTGATTTAGTAATTCTGGGGTGTTATCTAGAAATCTATATTTTTAAACAGGCTTTCCACTGATTCTAACACACACCGAGGTTTAGAAGCAATTTCATTGAGCATAGAATCTTATACCTAGGGCAGTGGTCAGCAAACTCAATCAGCAGAGCCAAATATCAACAGTACAACAATTGAAATTTCTTTTGAGAGCCAAATTTTTAAAACTTAAACTTCTTCTAACACTATTTCTTCAAAATAGACTTGCCCAGTCTGTGGTATTTTGTGGAAGAGCCACACTCAAGGGGCCAAAGAGCTGCATGTGGCTCGAGAGCCATAGTTTGCCAACCACAGGCAGAGGGGATGTTCAAAGCGGTATTGTTAAATGGATAAAGATCACTGTTCAGGGCTATTTCTCCTACCAGTTACATGGTCAAATTAGCAATTAGAAAGGGGTGACGGAACTCTTGATGAAAACATGGCTGCAGATAAAGTTTACAAGAGTCTTAAGTAAAACAAAGCGTTTCCTTAGTGGTGTGCCTTTCCTTCAACCTGTTTCCACTGATGCTGATGTGACTGACACTGAAAAGTCCATTTTACAGCTGCAAATGGTATCTGATATCTGTGCTTTAGGTTATAAAGGGGGATCAGGCAAAGGGATGCATACATTTCTGTGAAAAAACTACCACAGCTATAAAAGAACTGAGCCCTGGTGTAATGCATTTTAATAAATACAAGGGGATATATAGAACAAATACAAAAAATATATAAAATGCATGCCACTGCAGCTGATCCTCTGCTTTTCTGTTGTAGAAGCAAAACCATCCTCGACAGCTGCCCATATTTGTCAATACTGGCTCTTCACTGGTATCCCCAGCAAATCAATGGGCACAAGTTTGAAGGGAAGGAAGGCGATTATATTCGAATTCCAGAAAGGTTATTGGATGTCCCGGATACAGAAATCATGTCTGGGAAAAGTCCATGTGAATCTGTCCAGTTTACAGAGTATAGCAGCCAGCAGTGGTTTATAAGTGGAAACAGCCTTCCTGCCCTGAAAAATAAGGTAATCTATCATTATAAAGAATTGTGGTTGGGATCTGACTTTTGCAAAGCAGCCACACTCCTCAGAATGCATTAGCTGGATCAGATTTGTGGGAAGTGCTACACATGGTGGTGAGCTAATTATGAAACATGCTCCATCTTTATGAACTATTTGTCAAGTGTTTTGCCTTAAAAACAGCTGGAAATATTTTCTTCATGTTTTATTGAGCAAACTATATATAATAGAGAGACAGTGAAAAAAATACAGCTTTTACTAATATTATCTACTCATGATGAAGTTCAACAGTTATAGTCATAGTGTTGTCAGCTGAAGATAGCTCAGTAAGTGAAGTGGAGGCAGAATGTTTGCAATGGAAAACCAGGGAGGTGTCCTGCATTCCTAAGGCAGCTTCCTGTGTAAATAGTGGCTGTGAGTAGTGAGTAAAGTGACTAAAAAAATGAAATGAAGTTCAGAATGGGAGATTCAGTCATGACATTAACTTGAAAACATCATTAAATTTTCTGTTTCTGTTTTTTTTTTTTTTTAATATACTATAGGTATTATCTTTGAGTGTGAAAGGTCAGAGTTCACAGCCCCTGACTGACAACAATGAGATTCTCTACAGGATTTATGTTGCCGAGCCTAGAATTGTTCCCAAAACCTCACTTTGTCTCCTTTGGAATCAGGCTGCTGCAAGGTACTTATTAGTAACTAGTGACCTGAAATTCATGCACATTAAAGGGGGATTAATTAGAGGAAATAATTTAATATTGCTATTTGCCCTTTCTCTATAATGGAAGTATCACAAATGAAAGAAAAGTAGTAAAATGTATATGAAAACCTTCCTCCTGTCAGAGTTTGGAGCTCATCATGGGACCCAGAGTCAAGTCTCTCCCCACCCACATGCACAGTGAGACCCAAACCAGGCCAGACCCCTCCCCCCCCCACACACACACTGTGCTAGATCCAGACCAGGCCAGTCCCACCCTTGTCAAGCCTTGCCAGGCAGGGGGCATAGCCTCAGGTCCCCTGGCCCGTTGCCAGGATTGGGGGGCATGGCCTGAGGTCCCCCAGCCCAGACCAAGGCAGGGGGTGTACTTTAAGGCCTCTGTCAAGCCCTACCAGGTAAGGGACACAGCCTGAGATCCCCTGTCAAGCCCTGCTGGGTGGGGCCATGGCCTGAGGTGCCCTGTCAAGCCCTGCCAAGCAGGAGGGCGCAGCCTCAGGTCCCTGGCCCAGCACTGGGAGGAGAGTGCAGCCTCAGGTCCCCAATCAAGCTTCATTGGGCAGGGACATAGCCTGAGTTCTCCTGACCCAGCACCCGGGGTGTACTGTGAGGTCCCCTGTCAAGACCCGCTGGTTGGGGGGCATGGCCTGAGGTCCCCTGTCAGGCCCTGCCAGGTAGGAGGCGCAGCCTGAGGTCCCTTGGCCTGGTGTTGGGGTGGGAGGAGCAGCCTGAAGTTCCTTAGCTCAGCACCAGGGCAGGAAGGGCACCTTGAGGTCCCCTGGCAAGCCTTGCTAGGTGGGGGACATGGCCTGAGACCCTTGTCAAGCCTCACAAGGGCGGGGGAGGGTGTAGCCTCAGATCCCTGCTGATTGTTTGTTAAGGCTCTTTATGGGAACTTGGCCTCAACTGTGCGTGCAGCCATCTTTGTGATGGAGTGATAGTCAATTTGCATATTCCCTCTTTATTTGATAGGATTGTTTAAAATCTATGGGTACCATTGTGCCCATTTTTTTCTCACTGAGCATCAGTGACAAGAATAACCTCTACAAGAAATAAGACAAAGAAGCATAGAAAAGGGTCTAGCATTGTGCAGGTGGCAAATGTAGCCAAAATATGTGTTCAATACAATATAGTGTTTTCATGGGATTTAGCATGAGTTTTGCTCGATTTGGATAACTTTTCTCTGGTTTCTGGTTAATTTATTGGGCAGGAAAGGAAGTTCTTTTTACCTCTTCCATCTGGGCTTGTGGTTCTGGAGCTATATTCTATGCTTAGAGGAATTAGTGGTGATTTGTAATTCTAGTCCACATAAGGCTGGAGTACATTTTGGGATTAAAGCCCTAGACAGGAACGGAAAGAGAGAAATGATGCTTTCTCTGAATCTCCTGGGCCCAAGGCCTCAGGTTTCTGAGTAGTTCTGTCACTTGGAGCCCCGTCAATGCCCCAGAGTCTAGGGTACTAATCAGTCACTAGGTTTGGACCCTGGAGATCAATTCAAATCTAGTAGGTAAAGCAAGGGTGGTGGGGTAATTTGTTTTGTTTTGTTTAGTTTTAGAGAGGGCAGAGGGCATATAGCTAGAGTAAAGCCTTTACTCTTTCCCTTTCTTTCTCAAATCTTTCATTGAAAATCTTTGCTCCATTTCCTTGGTTAGCAGTTTGGACAAGATTCATTTAGATGCATGAGATAGTCGTACATACTCTACATGTATTGTGGTCTATATTACTTTTTAACATTGAATGCATAATTTTATCCTAATATCCTCTAAACCAGTGGTTCTCAATCTTTCTAATGCTGCAGCACATAAGATCATTGGAAAACACAGATATTTACATTACAGTTCATTAACAGTAGCAAAATTACAGTTATGAAGTAGCAACGAAAATAGTTTTATGGTTGGGGGTCACCACAACATGAGGAACTGTTTTAAAGGGTCACAGAATTAGAAAGGTTGAGAACCACTGCTCTAAACATTTCCAGGCAGATTTCAGATCTGACTCATCTTTATATCTCCTCATTGTTTGCAAACATGATTGGTCCACTGAGAAGATGCATCTGATTTGCTGGAGGAGTGGTTAAAAAAAATAGCAGGCTCTTCACATTCCCAGCTCCCAATAATTTCTTATTCTTAATAAAATTTTTCATAAGGATGACAACTCTTAATATATTCTTCTATGTCCACATAGTTCCCAAACAAGATGGAGACATAATATTTTACTTTAATATTAATAGAAATTTCATAGAGTGACAAAATAATACCAAAGGGTAAAAAGTTGTTTTTACTGACTTTCAGCCACATAAACTAAAGTTTTAAATAGGTTTAATAGCTTAGTTGGGTAATTAGCCACCAATCCTTTAAACACTAAAATTCTGGTTAGTCTCTTTCTTTGGAAAAAAAATTATCCATTGACATTTCTAATGTCTGATGATATATCTTAAATCTAATACATAGGAACTTTGTGATTCTCAATATATAATGACTAATGAATGTTTCAATGTTGAACCTGTGGTTGGGGTTAAAAATTGTATGTCCTTAGAAAGTAAAAACATCAAGAGTGTCAACTAGTAGTCACTGAAGACAGCTCATAACATAGCACAGTGTTGTGCTAAATCAGCCAGACCTTATAGACACCCCTCTAAAAAACTCTGTAAAAACAATTATGTATTACTAGAGGCCTGGTGCACGAAATTTGTGCACCCGGAAAGGGGGAGGAGGTATCCCTCAGCCCGGCTTGCACCCTCTTGCAGTCTGGGAGCCCTTGGGGGATGTCCAACTGCTGCAGAGGTGGGGTGTCCAGCTGTGAGCCCAGCTTCTGGCTGAGCAGCGCTCCCCCTTTGGGAGCACACTGACCACCAGGGGGCAGCTCCTGCATTAAGCATCTGCCCTCTGGTTGTCAGTGCAACATTATAAGGATCAGTCTTTCCACTATTTGGTTGATTTGCATATTAGCCTTTTATTATATAGGATAACTGGCTCCAAACTCCGAAAAAGATTAAGGAATTTTAGAAAAGCATATAAGTAATTTGCACGGTTCGAATTACTAGGTAATATGAAGAATAAGGAAAAATGAACACTACACATTATAATGTCTGTGTCAATCTTTTGGGATTTTTGAAAGATAGAGAAGCGTGCCTTCTGTTGGGTGCTACTGCTCTATTGAGGACCAGCTTCTTCGGTATCTGAATGCTTTGGAAGGTCTGGATAGTATTTGGGCTGCTTCTTAAGGTATCTTGTGGGATATGTTGTGTCATGTCATAGACAAGATGTTCCCTCCAGTTTTCTTCTTGAAACCACGGTCTGCTTAAGTCTGAAGAAAACTTAAGTTTAATAAGTTACTTTTTCTTTAAAAGCCATCTCAAGACCTCAAGTATTAATAAGAAGGAATAGTGACAGTTGTCTTTTTGCCCTAGCTGGTTGTCTGACAGTCAGTTTTGCAAAGTGGTTGAGGATACTTCAGACTACGTAGAATGTGCCTGTTCATACATGTCTGTGTACGCTGTCTACGCCCAGACCGACAACTTGTCTTCATACAATGAAGCCTTTTTCTCCTCTGGATTTATATGCATCTCAGGTCAGTTGCAATATTTTGTGTCAGTAATTTAAAATATTTATGAGGATGAGTCTGTATTCCCATAATAATTTTATATATATAAGATGCAAATATACTCTAATTCATTAGCATTGGGAGAAAATAAACTTCCTCATTAATTCATTCATTGGATATTTGTGGAAGGCCAACTTTGTACTGAGGATATAGGAAAGAACAGGAACAGTTCCAACTCATAAGCAATGTAAATAGAGTGTGGGAGAGAAGTGAGATAATAGGAAAAGATATATGTAGTTCAGAGTCTTGCAATTTAGAGGCAGGTTCTGCATTATTATATCAGAATTATGTGTGATAATACGTACAAAGCAGTTTACAATTTATTAAAAAACCAACAACCTACCCCTTTGGTTGATTTGTATTCTATAACCCAGGAGCTCTAAATAGGCTGTTTTAAAAAATAACTTTTCAATTCCCATATTTAGGCTTCATTTCTGTCTGATAGGAGTAGGAACTTTTTAAATGTGTTAATGTCTGTCAAACTATTTACTTATAACTTAACTTAGAATAACTATAGCATTATTGTCATTTGCTGCTTTGACTATATGGTTATAATTTCTTAATCTCAATAACATCTCTCATAAGGATGATATTTCTTGCTTAATAGATTCTTCTGGGTCCCCACAGTTCCAAAACCAGGTGGAGACATCACACTTCACTTTGATATGAATAGAAATTTCATAGACTGATGGAATAATACCAAAGGGTAAAATACTGAAATAAATCTAGATGTTATTTTATATATTTCAATAGAGAGATAAATCCACAAAAAACTCCCTCACTGATTCTAAATACTGAACATTGAATCAAAGAGATTTAAAAACTAAAGTGAGAATGTTTCCTGGAAGAATTGTTAATAAATACATATTTTTTGCAGCTTACTCTAGCAGAGGCTATATAGTTTCTCATATATTTGAGCATCAACACCTAAATATCATCTACTTTTATCACTTTTGACTTGAAGTCATATTTGAAATTACAGTTGACCCTTGAACTATGTGGGCATTAGGGAAGTTGACCACCCACCCCCCGTGAGTAAAAAATCCATGTTTAAGTTTTTGTCTCCTTCAAAACTTAGGTTTTAATAGCTTACAGTGGAGCAAAAGCCTCACTGATATGTGGTTGATTAACATATATTTTGTGTGTATGTATTATATACTATATTCTTAAAATAAAGTAAGCAAGAGGAAAAAAATCATAAAGAGCCCTAACTGGTTTGGCTCAGTGGATAGAGGATTGGCCTGTGGACTCAAGGATCCCAGGTTCAATTCTGGTCAAGGGCATGTACTTTGTTTGTGGGCACATCTCCAATAGGAGCTATGCAGGAGGCAGCTGATTGATGTGTCTCTCTTGTCAATATTTCTAACTCTCTCCCTTCCTCTCTGTAAAAAAATCAGTAAAATATATTAAAAAAATTAAAAGGTAGAGAAAATACATTTACAGTACTGTACTATATTATCAATACCGTAAGCTTATGTTATCTATCTTAGGCTATGTGCTTATAAGATTTTTCAAATTGTCTTTTTGTCTCAGCTTCAGGGAAGGATGAATAACCATCTCTCAAATCCCTCTCCTCCTCCCACCCCCACCAAGGAAGTAGAGAAGAGAATTATATATATTTTACATACATTTTCAATAATCAGGTCATACTGAAGATCTCTCTGAATCTGGAAGTAATCTGACTAGTTCTTTTTATGAAATGTATAACATATAATTACATAGAAATCAAACCTCTGTATTTAAATCACGATAGATCACAATATATCTCTGTTCCAATTCTGTTTCATAATTCTGATATTTTTGGAAGAATTTGATCTGGAATTTTAGAAAATATATATTATTTTTAAAAATAATTTAAAATGTGTGGGTACATATAGTAAAGTTACAGAGTATTTTTTTCTGAAAAGTAAAACTATCAGAATCTCGGCTTATAAATTATAAAAGACACAACTAGAATATTCTTGCAGTTAAGTAAACCTTGAACAAAATAATAAGCTTGTTTAAAAGAACTTGAGATTGTATTAATTTACTTATCCTGTTTTATTTTTTAGCAGTTATAGACAATTACTTCCTGATACTTATTGTAAAATTGGCATTATGTTGGCATTTATCACTTAGTAATCTGTGAAGTAAATAAAACCACTAGCCAAAGAAAAGCTTTAATTTAATGTGTTAAGTACTTTATACACACACACACACACACACACACACACACACACACACACACACACAGAAACAAATCTGAGGTCTATATTCATCTCTAATCACAGCTTAAAAACATTCCAAACATAGGAAACGCACCTACTGGTGCATCAGACATGACGTAGTTCATGTATGCATGATAAAACTGAACTGGTTTATGAAATGTAATAGGGTCTCCCTACAATCGCAAAGCATAGAAATTGTATTCAGAATCAAAATTAGGATGATTCCAATTAAGTCCTCTATCTTTGATAGCACATCAATAGAATTGCGAGAAGCAGAATAAGCTTCTTTGATATCATCCTCCAAATAGCAATGTGTATTTCAAATTATGTTTAGGTTCCCTTAAGTAGTTATACCATTATAGCATTCGCATCTGAAGTTATTTGTGTTTGAGGTGAATTTCATAAAGTTACACTAATGTGCACAGTTATCATTTACTTTTTTCCTCTTTCTTCATGAGCTAACCTCACTTTAACTTTTTAGCTTCATGAGATAATGTTACTTTAATTTCATGGAATTTGGTAAGCTGGTTTCTTTTTAAAAGTTATAGCTTTATGCCTTGATCTTCCATCTTTCTAAGTTGAGTATTACTAAACTCTTTGGCCTGTGTGCCCATTTCTAACTGAGTCTGTACCCTACCTAATGCTATAAAAAAGAGTAACAGAAAATTATTCAATTAGCCAAGAAAAATTTTTAGAAACAGTTTAGAGTACAGCTTTAGTGTAATAACTGGAAATGCTATGCTTTATTTATTTTATATACTTAATTTTTAAAAAATATACTTATTGTTATAAGATTTTTGTACGCTGTGATTTACATGTTTACATTAAGGGAATTTAAACCAAAAATTGTTAAAATCTAAAAAATCTGAGCTGTAAATTTAAGTCATGTGTACTAATACAGCTATTCAGCCTCAGGTAAGAAAAGAAAAGAGAAATACTCAGCATATAATGCTTCTTGGTAACTGAAGGTATTCAGTGTATTTCCCAAGGCCAAAGGAGGCTATGCATAGGTAACACCACACGATTTGGAAGTATAGGCTGTAGGATCTAGCCCATTTTCCTCCACTGGCTTTGAATCTGGGACTGCCACCAGGTGTCATGCTAGCGTTTTAATTGCAGCTTAATACACTTGATTAAATATTCCTGAGCTGGTGCATTTGAACTGTACTAAATTTATATGAAATGGGCGTAGGTTGGAATATTACCAAGTAAAGGGAAACAGCTATGACTATAGTAGTTGGCTGGTGTGCATTTTTTTCCTCGGCCAGCACTAAATCCCCTTGCCTGACATTGTTACCATCTACCACCATAAACTTACAGGAGAGCATAAATTAGTGATCATGTGACCTATAATGAAATAAAAAACTTGCAAGGCACTGCCCTGCTTTTAAGCCATTATATCACACACACACACACATACATACACACACACACACACACACACACACAAACACACTCTCTGAAAACTTGAGTTTAAGCTAGCTTTGACCATCACAGGAAACTCAGTGTGCATTGATGAGTATCAGACTCAGTAGCTTATAGACCATCTAAAATAAGGTGCAAAATCAGGCATGACTGCGCAGTTTCTGGATACACTTTGTACCTGCATGGGTGGATTTTGGAGGCAGCCCCAGGACTTGCATACCTGCTCAGAACACCTCTTGGCAGCCATCGTAAAAATGGATTACTCCAGATATCTTAGCCAACTTTCTAGGCCAAAAGCCTTAACTAATGCGAAGCCTTACTTCTTACATGGAAAGTTGCCTACTCGTTTATCCCATTAAATCTAAGCATATTGAAAGCTTTTCCCAAAAGAAGTTACGAGAGGCATTTCTCTGCAGAAAACCAAACCCCATGTGGGCATTTTCCAAATGCCCCATCCACTTAGCCAGCAGGTGGTCTCCTTTAGAACCTTGTTCCGTAGCTTCAGAGAAGACAGTGAGAAAATAACCTCTTAAATGAATGTAGTACCTCCTCTTTGTCAAGGAGACTTTGTTAAGTGAGGTAAGGCATGAACAGTACCTGGCAGAGCAGCATACATTTATGTTTGAATAATTGTTAGACAGAACAACCCGACTGAGGATGGGAGTGAACTAAAAGGCTTAGTGAAAAAGTTACTATATGCTGGACATTGGAATTAAAAGAAAAATAAACACCAGGAAGTACGTTTAAAAATATGCATACACTCTGGCATTAAAAGAAATTTATACACATTGCAGGCATAAGATTTGTAGGTTAGTGCTGAAGTTCTCACCATCCCCATGAAGCAGTGTAAATAGGTGAATGCCAGTAGACTTAAAGAAAATAAGAATATGCCCTGGTCAGTGTGGCTGGTTGGGCATTGTCCCATGCACTGAAAGGGTGTTAGTTCCATTCCTGGTCAGCGCACATGACCAAGTTGCAGGCTCAGTCCCCGGTAGGAGGCGTGCAGGAAGCAGCTGATTTATGTGTTGCTCTCATGTCAGTGTTTCTCTCACTCTTTTCCTCTCCCTTCCTCTGTCTCTAACAATTAATACAAATATATTTTTTAAAAAATAAGAATAATTTTCTCCACCCCACTTAGGAATGTAGATGTTTAGGTTAAAGTCATCTTAGGGAGAAAGAACACATTTTTTTCCCTAGTTTTAACACCCAGTAGCATAAGGTACTTTTAAAATTCATAATCATCACTATTGTAGTTCTATAACTATTCTTAATAGATAAAAAGAGATAATTACAAAATCCGAGTTTTGGTAATACTATTCACAATTTCATGCCTAAAAAAAAAAAATCTTAATTCACCTCCCTAATTATATCTATTTAGCCAAGCTACCTGGTCTTAGAAAATTAGATTAGAATATGATTCTTTTCTTAAATAGTAAAACTTGTCTAATGAAAATAGAGCACCAAATGCTTAATTAAATTATTAATCTGCTTAATTTATGATTTCTTTTTAGTAGGGAAAGGAACATGTAGATATTTCAAAATTAAAATTACTCTTAGGCTTAATTGATAAGGATGAATCAAAATGGAGTAAATTAAAATTGCAACATAATCATGCCCAGAGAGACGGCTAGGCAGCAGAGGCAGGCTCCAGGCCTTATGTGCTTAGCTGACCCGACTCTTTTTGGTGTGCTACCGTTTGTTCATGGATTATAAAATCATACATGGGCATTTTTGTTCCCACAGGTCTCTGCCTGGCTGTGCTTTCCCATATCTTCTGTGCCAGGTATTCCATGTTTGCGGCTAAGCTTCTGACTCACATGATGGCAGCCAGCTTAGGTACACAGGTAAGAGGAGCTCTGGAAGTGTTGGCTTTCATGAGATGTTCATATTTTTTCTTCTGTAGCCTAGAACTGAGTGTACAAGTAAAGAATGATCAACCTGAAATGAGTTGAAACATGCTCATGTAGTTTTGTGGAGGAGGGTGGGGGAAGGAGAGGGGTAAAAGGAAATGATAGTAGCATCAGGCCTGAAAAGGGTATTTGCGAACTTTCGACAGAAAGGCATTATATCATCGCTTACAAGAAAATAGCTGGTTCTTGTCACAAAGCATTGTATTGTCGACATATATATGCTACATATCTTACTAATGTGCATATGCTGTATATTAAAATTAGCACATACCATTTAGTCTGTTTGCATAAAATGTACTTTTGCAAATAATTTATATGGAGGGCATTAAAATGATGATATATACTTTAAAATATCTGGATTGTATATTTTGCTTCATTTACTGTTATATAATACAATTTGGTAGAACATTGCTTTTTGAAAAATTATTCAGATGTCTGCAGCAGAAGAAATAGTGTGAAAAACATCGAGTCATTCATTAGCATGCAGTTTAAAGCATACAGCTTAAAGCACAGAAGGCAGATGAAAAGATTGAATGCCTTTTCTGTCCATGAGATACAATCTAGAAAGCAGATGTACACATAAATTAGTGTAACTCAGTATGATATGTGTAAACATACAGACTATTTGCAAATTACTCTGAATGTAGATGAGGACTTAAGTCATTTTTTTTTTTGTGTGTGTGAAAGTCAAGGAAACCTTCATAGAAGAGGTATCAGGAAACTGTGCCCCTCTGGCTAATAATTCTCTATTTCTAGTAATGGATATATAATACCTGTCTGTAATTTAATATAACTGGTTCAGCTCGTTAATAAGGGGAAAGATGGGTATGGATGTTTGTAAAAGCAAAAAAGAAAAGGTGTAATCACTTATACTTTAAGGTTGTAATTACATATCCAGTCAGAATATACTCTATTATGTTGTTGAGAGAGCTGCGTAGTATTTTTTAACATATAAAATAAAATTTTCTCTTTTCTGGGTGGGTGGGTGGGGTCACGACTGCAGTACAGAAAATGTTGGTGCCTGACTGGGTGCTGGTTATATGCATGTGTTTGATTTAGGTAAATTTATTCTGCCGTACATTGATGACTCGCACACTCTCTTTTAGAATGTTAATGGCATTTTATTGAATTCCAACTGAACTTTGAAAAATAATATTAGTGCAGAAGCTGAAATATAAAATTGTCTGGGACATTGGACTTCTGTTACTTCTTCTTTTTTTTTTTTTGTCCTAGAAGTGAAAATGATGTGTGTAAATTTTATAACTATTTTTTTTGGGACACATTAAGTGCTGGATTTCAAGCAGAGGATCCCAGAATTTTTTTAAGTACCTATGAACTATGGGAGGTAACAGCTGTTAGCAAAGTGGGGCTTCCATTGAATTTGACAAGACTATTTATATTGCCGTAGTAACTATCTTAGTTGTCTGATCTTGCCTTTGCTTCTTGTAAGATCTTAGAAAACCCGCCTTCCATAATTAGCGTTTACTTGGCTATATTCACCACCCACTCTGGTGATTTTTTTTGGCAGCTGAATTTGTACAAGTGTTAATTATAGAACCATAGAATTACAGATGATTCTTCAATGTTCTAGCAGACAAATTTGCTTATGTCTAGGAAAATGAAAGAAAAACTCAGGATTTATATGTTGGGACATTGCCTTCCAATTCACATTGTTCTTTGTATAAATTTTGGAAAAAATGGTTAGTCAAATCCAAGTTTTTAGTATATTTTTAAAGTAGATGAAACATGAAAATTCCTATAGTTTGTGACTTATGAAACACATTAAAAAGGATCTTTATAGTTTATTTTTGGCAGGGAGAATTGGTATATTGTACTGTTTTCTCAAAACGGTATACTTATCTTCTTTGATTTTAAAAGCACCTTCTAAATTAAAGAGAATAATGGTTGCCCTTAAAACCTTTTAGCAAAATACTTTGTAAAACTCTCCAGAAAAAGAAATGAAGCAGGAACTTGGGCTCACCTTTTCAGAATTTTAATATCATGTTTTTATCTCCAGTTACAGAATCTTTCTTATGAACAGAGCTATTCCATACAGTTTCAGCCACAGATCTCTTATTTGGGATTCTCCATCAGGGTTATGCTGACATCCTTAGATTTTAAGTTCCATCTAGAGAAGTCTCCCAAAATGTAGATTTGGCCTGTGATTTTTTTTTTTTTTTTTTTTTTGGCTGAGAGAGTGAAACTTCTCCAGCTGACCTAGCATTTGAGTTGTGAATTCTCTGCAAGACAGGTCTGCCAAGACCATTTGGTTTCAAATCTTTATTGCTGACCGAGGACTAAGTTGAATGGCTTTTGTGGTAAAGGAAAGCATGGGAATGGGATAGTCTCTGACTTTCTTTCAGTGCAGTGAGTGGGCCTCAGTGAGTCAGTAGTGAGGCGCGCTGAGAAGTCAGGAAACTGCCGCTCTGGCTGTAATTCTCTACTTCTAGAAATGGATATGTAATATCCGTCCATAATTTAATGTAAAATTTATTATAGATATTCATAAATAGATAAATATAGATAAGAATCCAAAGATCTTTCCTGCTTTAAAAATCAAAAGTTCTCAATGTAAAGTTTGTTATTCTAACTGCTTTGAGACTCATTGACTATAAATGACCGGCAGGTGGCAGTAGAGGATTTTCTTTTTGCATAACTGGTTTCAGTCTAGCAAAGATGGAGTTCAGTAAAAAAGATATGTTTTCACAGTACTTATTTCACTGTCTAGAGAGTATTCTTCTGCAACAGAGTAACTGCACATTTGTGATTTCCTACCTTTCTATTTTTATCATCTTTATTCAGAATTGAGCTAATGAATCTATAAGACACAAGATAGCTTTTACATCACTGGTTTGGAATATACCTTTTATCATTTATCATTTATAGTTACATTTTAGGGGCATGAAATTATTTTCATTATATTTATGCTATTATAAGCCTCAAGAGGTGTGTTATAGAAAAGTGGGTTTATTCACTGTCACAGAATTTTGAGATAAGTTCTGTATTTTCAGAATTGTTTACTTTAAAAGTATATCTTTTTTTTCAGTGCCAAGTTATTATTTCTCACTTATCTAAGTAAAGTGGCAAGAAATAAGACCATTCACTCCAAATATGAAGTGAAAAACAGCAACTAAATTTTGATGGCATTGGGAGATGTTTCTCGGAAAAACATCTAATTATATCTTTGGAATTTTTATCTTAGAATCACATTGCCAACCCATGTGTGCCTGATAAGACTGGTAAACAACTAGGACAAAGGACAAGTTTGCAGTTCAGGGTTTTCAGTTCTGGGGGGTTCTGTCAGAAAAAGAAATTCTCCAAATCTAAAAAAAGAACAGAAGTTTCTTCATAGAAAACACCATGATAAGATAAAACTGTATTTACTCTGATTAATAAACCCAATCAGGGTGGAATATTTGTGGGGGTTTTCTTTCCCTCTGTCTTTTGTTTGTTTGCATGGCTTAAGCACATTTTCTGAAACTGAAGAGCAAATTTGTGTATGTAAAAAGGATTATATATAGCAGCCAGCCTGTATATCATCTGACTTTAGATGACACTGAATATCTGAAATTTGAAATACTTACATAGAAATTTTTGGTAGCCACTAGATATGCAGGAGTTTTAGCTACATAGGCCTTTACTTCAAGAAGGGACAGGGCAGTGCCTTACAATTCAGAGAGCGTTTTTTCTGGAATTTAGCACAAGTTGGTATTTTGTCCAGTGTTTTGGGATGTCATTTTGTTTCCCAGGTAGGATCCTGCTCAGCTACTCCTGCCAATGGGTTCTGCTTTAATCCGCAGGTTATGTCATTCTCGCTGTGAATTATCTAGCATTTTTGAGACTCTTTGAGAATCATTGACAGCCAGAAGCCACATGTGACCTCCCAATACTGACTCCTGGTTTCTTTCCCTACAGCTCGCATTATCTTATGATTCTAAGATAAATTATTTACAAACATTTATCTTTCCTTTTGAAGGAAAGTTCTGCCCACCCTCAGGTTACTAAGAAAAGGAAAGGTTTTTAGACAAGTGAGCTAATGTCCAACTCAGAGTACAGACAAGGCTTTTATTTTGGTCTCACAGCATTTCACACTTTTCAGAACTTCTCAGTGTTGTTTTTGGACATAAAATAAACCAGAGGAAAGAAAGTATAATGAGCCTCCCACCCCAAATCCTTTCTCTTTTATAAAGAGCTGTGAATGCTCCACTTTAATGGCCTTAAGTAAGTCCTTTATTTTTATTTTTGTACAGAAAGACCAGATGTATTTAATTGCCTCTTTTCTTCATGTAAAGATTAACTTGTTGAACATGGCTAAGGAGCCCTCTGCACACAGATAGTAATATGCATTTAAGTTGATGTTATTAAACTATTTTACTCTAATATAGGTATGCTCATCAGTGTGGCCTAAATATTATCACATTCATGACTATGAATGCCCATTTAATCATCCTGTAATGAAATGAAAACAAATAAAAAGTTGAGCAAGTCTTTCTTATCC
>PVJN01023445.1:0-32318 GCA_004026805.1 Lasiurus borealis | reverse complement strand
AGATTTTCAAGCTCCTTTTATGAGCCAAAATTATCCTAGTACCCCAAAAAAAGTAAAAACACAACAAAGAAAGAAAATTATAGGTTAATATCCATGATGAACAGACATGCTAACATACTCAATAAAATATTATCATATTAGATTCAGCAATACATTTTAAAATAAAAAAGCATGATAAAGTGATATTTATTCTGAAGTTAAAAGGTCTATACAAAATTTGCAAATCAATAAATGTGTTACATAATATAAAAAAATAAAAGAAAAAAAATCACATGATCATATCAGTAGATGCAGGAAAACCATTCTATAATATCCAGAACCCATTTATGATAAAAACTCTGAACAAAGTGGGAATAGAGGAAACAACATCAATGTAATAAAGGCCATATTTGAAAAACCTATAATCACATTATACTCATATATAATATGAAATTTATAATATAAAAACTAAAGGTGTTTCTTTAAGATCAGAAAAGAGAAGGATTTCTGCTTTAACCACTTTTATTTGGCACAGTACTGTGATCAGACAACAAGAAGAAATAACAGGCATTCAAATTGAAAGAGAAGAAGTAAGACTGTCATTATTTACAGATGACATGATATGGTACATAGAGATCCCAAAACATTGAACCAAAAAGCTAAATATAATAAATGAATTTGGCAAAGTTGAAAGGCCATCCTAATGGGTATGCAGGGATATTTCATTTTTGTTTGGATTTGATTTCTCTAATGAATATTGATGTTGGGCATCTTTTAATAAGCTTTTTGGCCATTTGTATGTCTTTTTAAAAAATATTTTTATTGATATTTTATAGAGAGAAAGAGAGAGGGAGAGAGAGTTAGAAACATCAATCAACTGCCTCCTGCACACCCTCTACTGGGGATGCACCAGCAGCTGGCATCGAATCTGTGACCCTTCAGTCTGCAGGCTGATGCTCTATCCACTGAGTCAAACCAGTTAGGGTTGTATGTCTTCTTTAGATAAATATCTATTATAGTGTTTTGACCATTTTTTAATCAGGCAATTTCATCTTGTTTTCTATTGTTGTTGGATTGCAGGATTTCTTTATATACCCTAGATATGTGTGTGTGTGTGTGTGTGTGTGTGTGTGTGTGTGTGTGTGTGTATTTCAAATACTTTTTCTCATTCTGAAGGTTTTCACTCAGTTGATAGTTTTATTATAATATGAAATTTTATTTTCATATCTTGTTATAATGCAAAAACAGATTATTGCAGTGGATGTGTATATTTTATTAGTTGATCTCACTTTTTATTTTATTTTTATTAATGTATTACATGTATACATACATCCCCATTGCCTCCCCACTCCCATGCATGCCCTAACCCCCCAGTGCCTTGTGTCCATTGGTTATACTTATATGCATGCACACAAGTCCTTCAGTTGATCTCTGATCTACTCCATCTCTCCCTAACCTCCCCACCTGTAATTTGGCAATCTGATGCTTTACTGCCTCTGTATCAATCTTTTGTTCATCAATTTATAATGTTCTTTATTATCCATAAATGAGGGAGATCATGTGGTATTTTTCTTTCATTAACTGGCTTATTTCACTTAGCATAGTGCTCTCCAGTTCTATCCAGGTTGCTGCAAATGACAGCATAGTATTTCATTGTGTAGATGTACTATATATATATATATATACACACACACACATATATATATATGGCAATAAGCAAGCAAGGATTTATTGAGCTGGTCCACACTCAGGACTGCGCTGTCTCAGGGGTATGCACCCCCTTTTAAAGATCCAAACCACATTTTTGTTGTTGTTCTAAATTCTGCCAACAGCCATGGGAGTGGGTTTCAGTGGGCCGCAACTGTTCTGTTGAGTAGTTGTTTTTTTTTTTTTTTGCAAGATGATTTGAAGGCACAGATTTTGGGACCAGCATATGAGAAAACATATTTTTTATGTTACTTGGTTCCTTGTATAACCTCTCTATGTGCTGTAAACGTTAGTTACCCTAGACCCACCAAAATAAAAAAAAAATATGTATTTCTCCATTTTTGCCTTTTATCAATTCTGGAGATTTCTTTGCCTCATAATGGATTTCACACAACTTTTTCCATCTTCTTTTTTTATTATAATGTATAAAATAAGTTGCACAACTGCCATTCTCAGGATTTGAGATCTTGTTCCAGGCATATGATGTTAGCTTGGTTCAAATAAACTCATAAAAATCTTCACAGGTTGGGAAGTTTCTTTATCAGAGCCTAAGAGCACCTACTTTCTCAGAGCTCTATTTGCTGCTCCCCACGCCATGGCTGGCACCACCCATGAACAAGATGGGATAATGAAAGGAAACTCCCCTAGGCAGAGGACAGATACCCTACCTCCTCAAAGGTCAGGGAGCACAAGGACAGGCTCAGCCAACAGAATGATGGTCTCCCAGAAACTACCCCCTGAATACCAGGGAGCTCACAGCAACCTGGCTTCCCATCACAAACCTCTCTCCCTCGGGCACACAGGACACCTTCCTCTTCACACACAGGAAGTGCAGGTCCTTCTGAGACTCCTGGTCCTGAGACCCTTCCTGGGTCTCTGTCCTTGGAAGCAAAGGCCAGGCTGGTGACAACCTGAGAAACAGGGAGGGACTGCTCAGCCATCACCACTCAGCTTGACCATCTTACCCCTGAGTCACCTGTGTGGCCTTCTTGCAGGGAGGAAATCCGACTTTTCTGGTGCTTTTGAGAAATGTGAAAGTGAGAGGGCTGTGGGGGAGGCTACTGTGCACCTGACAGGGAGCCGTGATGCCCCCAGGCTGGTGCTTTTACAAACAGAGCATGTGAGTGTGTGTTCAGATACCTCAGCAGCTCAGGAGCCAAAATATAGAGAGATAGTAAACTGAAAGGAGGGGCAAAAATGAGGGAGGAAGAGCTGGGTCCTTGACACAAACTCCGCCCTGGTCCATGTGACCAGGTAAGTGATATTGCATCAGGAGGATGCCCAGTGCACAGTGAAGAGGGACAGCAGATCCCATCAGATTGTACAGTCATGCCTTTGAGCTTTCCTGGAATCTAAGATCTTCTTGCACAGAGAGGGACAGTCAAGGCAGCAGACTCCACGGAGTCACTCTTATCCCATATCTGCAGGGGCCCTGTCCCCTGGCAGTGGCTCCTGCTGGCTGGTAAGGAAGGAACAATCCCTGGGGGTAGACTGAAGGAGGAAAGATGGGGACTTGCTGAGATCTCCTGTGGAGGACAGCTTTCTGAGAGTGGAGGAGATCACTCTGTGTGGACTTGAGGGGAGAGGACAGGAGAACAGAGTAAGATAAGTAAGGGAGATGGTTAACAGGTAACAGGAAAATCTCATGATCTGGAAGTGGAGTGGGGCAGGGAAACTTTAATTGCTGTTACTTCCTAAGTTATTCATCACTGAGTACTGAATTTTGAAAACTGACCATAATAATAACAATTTATGTCAGGTAGCACCAGAAAAAAACTTAAGCATGGGTGCTAAACACTGTCCTTACCACCAGCCTCAGGAGAAATACACGCCAGGCAGTGCAGGACTCTGGAAACATCCATTCACCTACAGGTATTTGCAACCTGTTGCAGGCACTGGGGATGCAAGATCTGACAAGCCCCTGTCCCCACGGAGCTCACATTCTATGGGTGGAGAGAAATAAGAAAATATCTACATGTGATGTCAGGTATTCAAAGGTGTTATAAAAAGACATAGCAGCTGAAACTGGTTTGGCTCAGTGGATAGAGCATCAGTCTGTGGACTGAAAGGTACCGGGTTCGATTTCGGTCAAGGGCATGTACCTTGGTTGCGGGCACATCTCCAGTAGGGGGTGTGCAGGAGGCAGCTAATCGATGTCTCTCTCTCATCAATGTTTCTAACTCTCCATCCCTCTCCCTTCATCTGTAAAAAGTCAATAAAATATATATTAAAAAAAAAAAAAAACAGAGCAGAGACAGATCAGAAAGTGATTAACAGAGAGTCTTTAGGGAAGTGTTCCATGAAGGTGCCTCCCATGGACATCCCTAAGTGTCAGCAGAGATCTGAGGGTAGAGAATGGGTGAGCTGAACAGACACCTGGAAAAAAGACTGCGAAACAGAAAAGTAATAGGTTCACAGCTGCTGAAGTATTGGTGGTCATGCTGTTGACCTTGACCACCAGGAGACACACACACACACTCACACACACACACACACATACCAAGGCTGAGAGATAAAGAGACCTGTTCCAAATTCAGGACTTCATCTTTCCATCCCAATACAGAGCTCCAAATATTGATCAATTTCTCTCTTCCCTCCTAATTTCATTCTTAAATTTCTGGAACCCGCCCACCACTGCACAACTCTTGATTGTGTCAACCAATGCTGCCGAAGGGAAGAATATGATTCTACATATCCGCAATAAGCCTCCTCATGCTATAGCCTTCATGTGGTATGGGAGGAAAGGGGCAAATTCCAATCGTAATATTGCGACTCTTGCAATGAACATAAGAGTTTATAAAACAGGGCCTGCATACAGTGGTAGAGAAAAAATAAATTTTGATGGATCCTTGCAGTTAAAGGTCACCCTGAAGGACACAGGAATCTACACTGTATTAGTCTACCTTCCAGACTAAAAAAAAAAGAAATAGGATTTGGACGGCTCACTGTACACCATGAGTGATTGCTCTTTGACCTCTGGGTGTTGGGTGGGTGAACTTCACTTCACACATAGGACTGACAGCACTGGACTCTCCTCCAACCCCCTCTGCCTCACATTCCAGGTTGAATTTGGGCATTTAGTGCAGGACACACAGAGTGGAGATAAATTTCTCAGATTCTAGAAATTTAGATTTCTAGATTCTAGAAATTGCAGACATTAAACCCAGAGAGAAGGGCCAGTCTGATGGAAGTCACTCAGCAGAGGGAGACCAATCTCTGGGTCCCTCCTCATAACCTCATAACCATGGTAGACAAGGTCGCCAGGCCATTTGTGAACTACACTGAAAAATTTAGGAGAGTCCAGAGAAAGGTCAGAATTACAGGGAACAAAAAGGAGAAAAGATGCTCCTGGCAGTTCCTCATAACCTCATAACCATGAATTTGGGCATTTAGTGCAGGAGACACAGAGTGGAGATAAATTTCTCAGATTCTAGAAATTTAGATTTCTAGATTCTAGAATTGCAGACATTAACCACAGAGAGAAGGGCCAGTCTGATGGAAGTCACTCAGCAGAGGGAGACCAATCTCTGAGTCCCTCCTCATAACCTCCTGAGAAAGACTCTGCAGGGCTGGGCCAAGGCCCATCATGAGGAGCCCCCTGCAAGCCTCATAAAGAAACTTAGCTTCAGCAGCCCCTCCTGACCAGGGACCCTGGGGATCCTGTGTCAGGTTGGGGTTAACCTCCTGGGAAGGGCTGAGTGGGCACAATGGTTTCCAGGTATCTGAATCATAAGGCTTTTGAGCTGCTCACTAGCCAGAACTAAGCGCCCATGAGCCACAACTGGTAGGGGTGGTCCTTCACCTGTGTATGGATAGCACAGATGAACAAGGTCGCCAGGCCATTTGTGAACTACACTGAAAAATTTAGGAGAGTCCAGAGAAAGGTCAGAATTATAGGGAACAAAAAGGAGAAAAGATGTCCTGGCAGTTCCTCATCCACCAGCAGATTCTCTCTTGGAGTTGACCAATAACAGATGCCCCTCATTTGAGCAGCTCCCCTGTCCCAATGTTTAGTAGGATACTGTGAATATTTTATTGTTAATACACTGTCACCCTGGCAGTCAACTGAGGCACAGGGCGATAGAATCACTAAAGCAGAGCCATCCAGACTATGAGGGTCACTTAAGGTCTGTCTGCAGCCATAATCAAATCCTCTCCACCATCCCAGAGGGATCCCTAAAGCAAACATTAGTTTAGATCTTCCCTTAGGCATCCCTAGCTCAGGGAGAGAGAGATTTTGGTCTGGGAAATAACACCAAATGGAGAATCAATTTATTTTTACTCTAGAACCAAATTACCTTCAGTAATTATCAGTCAGTGTGGGAACACCCAGATTTTCCCCTCAGGTGGTTGATCCACCCATTCCTGCAATGGAGTTGAAACCACTGATTTGTTTCCTGATGTGTTGGTGTCACTCTCACTGGATATAAAAAAAAGGACTTTGCCTGTTCACTCCCCACTTTACACTTGTAATCAACTAAGGGATCAAAATGTAACACTTTTTTTTTTTTATGAATTAGGAAGAAATAAATGGTTTCTGAAGGAAAGAATGATCTAAAGCCTCTTCAGAGACTGAAACCTGAATGCAGAGTCCTTGAAACTCTGGCCACATGGGAAAGGCTCCTTGTCACTCCACGGGGTGAGACTCATGTCTCAGACCCTTTGCTGTTCTGTAGAGAAATAGTGCTTCCTGCTATTGCTCTTAGACCCTGGGGTATTAATAGTAATTTTTGCATGTGGGGGAATTTTAAAATATTTCCAAATTTCTATCTCAGAACCACCAAACACAAATGATCCACAAGGGTCAGAATGTCAGCAATCTATGCTCCCATCTTGCTGCCGTCACCCCTTCTGCATCTGCACAAGCCTCTCCTGCCCTCATACAGGGAGGTTGGCTTTATTTATTTTATTTTTATTTTTCAATTAAATCTTTATTATTCAGGTTATTACATTTGTTTCTCTTTTCCCCCCTCCATAGCTCCCCACTACCTGGCTCCCACCCCTTCCTCTATCCTTACCTCCCCCACATTGATTTCATCCATAGGTGTATGCTTTTTGTCCAGTCTCTCCCTGTACACCCCCTCACCACTTTCCCCCTGAGAATTGTCAGTCCACTCCCTTTTTGTGCTCCTAAATCTATTATGTTCACCAGTTTATTCTGTTGATTAAATTTTTAATTCACTTAATTTTTAAATTCACTTATTGATAGATATGTATTTGTTGTTCATAATTTTTTATCTTTTACCTTTTTCTTCTTCCTCTTCTTAAAGAGTGCCTTTCAGCATTTCATATAATACTAGTTTGGAGTTGATGAACTCCTTTAACTTTTTCTTATCTGTGAAGCTCTTTATCTGCCCTTCAATTCTGAATGATAGCTTTGCTAGATAGAGTATTCTTGGTTGTAGATTCTTGCTATTCATCATGTTGAATATTTCTTGCCACTCCTGTCTGGCCTGCATAGTTTCTGTTGAGAAATCAGCTTACAGTCGTATGGGTGCTCCCTTGTAGGTAATTAACTGCTTTTCTCTTGCTGCTTTTGATATTCTCTCTTTGTCTTTTGCTGTTGGTATTTTAATTATGATGTGTCTTGGTGTAGTCCTCTTTGGATTCCTTTTATATGAGGTTCTGTGTGCTTCCTGAACTTGTAAGTCTATTTCTTTCATCAGATGTGAGAAGTTTTCAGTCATTATTTCATCAAATAGGTTTTCAGTATCTTGCTCTCTCTCTTCCTCTGGCACCTCCACAATTCTGATGTTGGTACGCTTGAATCTGTCCCAGAGGCTCCTTACATTGTCTTCACATTTTTGGATTCTTTTTTCTTATTGCTTATCCAGTTGAGTGTTTTTTGATTCTTTATATTTCAAATTTTTTACTTGATTCTTGCCTTCCTCTAGTCTGCTGTTAGGTCTCTGAATAATATTTTTTATTTCAGTCATTGTATGTTTAATTTTTAGTTGGTCCTTTTCCATCTCTAGTTGTTTTTTTTTTTCCCATCTCTAATTGGTTCTTTTTCATCTCCTCTTGGGTCTCTCTAACTTTATCCATCTTTTCTAGGATATTCTTAAAAAACCTTATAAACATGTTTTTTTAACTCTATATCCAGTCATTTGTTTTCCTCCATTTCTTTTGTTTTTGATCTCTTCCTTTGCCTCGGCATTTTCACTATGCCAGGAGACCTTCTGTGTTGGATTCAGTCTTATGATACAAGACTTGCAAAACTGCAAAAGCCTCTCTGTTGAGCTTGGGATAGGTGGAGTCTCAGGGCTTAACAGACTGCCTTGCCTTCCAGTCTGTCCTGCCTCCACGGCAGAATGGTTGACTTTAATGACCAAGGGAAAAGCATACGGTTCTCCTGCTAGGGTCAGCTCCTGTTTGTCCCTTCACTCTTTTCTAGCTCATTCGTTGGGCTCTGCTCTATCATTTATTGACTCATTGGTTCATGTCACACTCACCTGGGAAGGCCTAACTCAGCTCTTGGCTTCCCGAGGTCTGAATAGTCAACTACCACAGGCTTGATCCTGGTCCCCATGTTTTATTTCTTCTCCAGTACGAGTCTCTAAGATATCCTGGGAAATGGTCCCTCTTAGAAACACCTTGACTGGGCAAAGAAGGTCTGTACAGCTAGAAAAAAAATTGAAGTCAATTGGTCAATGAAGAAATAGGAGAGGTATGGAAGGATGGGGGAGGGGTGTCTCTATCTCTAGGTTCTCTGTTGTTCCACAACCAAATCCTGCTAATCTATTGAATAGTGCCATTCATTTGTTTGCATGTGAATATTGCTGTTCAACACCATTTGTTGAAAAGATTGTCCTTTCTCCATTGAACAGTCTTGGCTCCTAGGAAAGGCTTTATCACAGAGTTAGAGGATTTTTCTGTGAGGACTCAGATCCCAGGCACATGTATTGTGATATGTAAACCTGCCTTATTCTTTTAAGTTGCCTGAGAGATGAGAGGTGCCAAATCTGATTGAAGAATCCTTGGAGGACTCAAGAATCCCACACAGGACAGTGTTCTCCTGTTACCTGCTCAGTGGAGTTACCCACACCCAATATCACAAGCATTAACTTTGAAAGTTTTGACTTATATTTTTCTAATGATAATGATGTTTAGCATCTTTTCCTAGGCTTATTGACCATTTGTATATCTTCTTTGGAGAAATGTGTATTCAAGAGGTTTGCCCATTTAAAAATCAGGTTATTTGGTGTTGCTGTTGTTGAGTTGTAAGACATCCAGATATTAACCCCTCATCCTATTATTTGCAAAGTATTTTATACCATTCCATAGGTCACCTTTAACTCTGTTGATTGTGTCCTTGGGTGAACAGAAGTTTCCCATTTTGACAAAAATCTAAATTATCTAATCTTTTCTGGCCTGAGTTTCTAGTGTCATATTCAAGAAATTATTGCTAAATCCAATGTCATACTACTAACCACTATGTTTTCTTCTAAGAGTTTTGTAATTTTAGTTCTTACCTTTAGGATTCAATCCATTTTGACTGAATTATTGTGTATGGTAAAAGCAATGGTCCTCTTTATTTGTTTGCATGTAGACATTACTATTCAACAGCATTTGTTGGAAAGACTGCCCTTTCTCCATGGAACAGTCTTGACTTCTTTATCAAAACCATTTTATTGTGTCCTATGACAAACAGAAGTCTTTATGCCAGTGTCACACTAATTTGGTTACTTTCCCTTTGTAGTAAGATTTGAAATTAGTAACTGTGAGATAGCCAGTTTCAATTCATCCTTTTAAAGGTTGTTGCAAACATTTGGGATACTTGAAATTCCACATAAATTCTGTGATGAATTTTTTTTTTATTTCTGAAAAAAACTAATCGGGATTTTGATAGGGATTATTTCAAATATGTTGATAGTTGGTGGTCTTGGAATCAATGAACATGGATGTCTTTCCAGGTATTTGTTTCTTTAAGAAATGTTTGGTAGTTTTCAGTGTATTCATCTTCCACCTTATTTGTTTAATTCTAAGTATTCTAGTCTATTTTATTTGAGGATTGTTCATTTTTGTTTAAAAAATAGAAATGATGCTGGGTGTTGATTTGTCTCTGGAAACTTCATCTTTTTTATTAGTTCTAATAGTTGTTTTAGGTATGTATGTAGTAAAATCTTTAGAGTGTTCTACAATAAGACTATGTTGTCTTTTTAAAAAGCTATTTTCTTATTAATCTCTAAATTGAATATCTCTTATCTTGTCTTGCCTGATTTTTCTGACTAGTTGAATTAGAGGAAAAACAGCATCTTTGTCTTATTCATGATTTTAGTACATTTTCAGAGGTTCTCTGTGTATTAATGTGTTAGCTGTGGACTTTCATGTGTGATCTTTACCATATTAAGTAATTTCCTCCTATTCCTACAGTTCCTGTCTTTTGTTAAAATCCTAACCACTTCTCTTTAGTGATTTATTTCACCTATATGTGATCAGCAGGCCTGGAAATAAAGTCCTGTTCAGACTGAGAATCCTATAGATGGAACTTCTCCAGGTCCAAGGTCATGAAGACTGGATTGGGCCATCTTTATTGGTTAATGAGTTATTTAACAACAGTTAAATGCCCTTTCACTTTCTGTAAGTCCCCTTGGCCCCAGTAGTAGACAGGACAGAAGTGGTAAGATTGCCTTTCCCAATATACACGGAATTTTTAAGTAAAAAAAAAAAATTCTAGGAAAGGGTCAATAAAAACTCATGAGAGGAAAATTCCATCTTATGGTGAGGTTATAGGACATGTAGGCTGAAACGGGGTTCCCTGTGTTGATACTACAAAGATGTCTATGGGAACAAGTCAGAAGTGATCTGTGTTCACAGAGGAGGTGCAGCCCTTTCTCTACACATTGACACCTGAATAAAGACAATTGTCCTGCAGAGATCAGAACCATCTTCTGGTGACCTTACAGAGCTCATCGTGGACTCTCAGTGGCTAAGATGGTGAGGAGGAGGCAGTATAGCCCCGGTCTCAAGCTCACTCTCAATTAGCCATGCCCTCTGCTTCTCCACAGAGCCAGTGAGAGTACCCACACTCCTACCTATCAACACAACAGTAATGGAGTATAAGGATGCCATAGCCATGACCTGCTATACAGATGCAGTCTCCACCCAGTGGTTTTCCAATGGCATGAATCTGCGGCTGAAAGAGAGGATGAAGCTGTCCTGGGACAACAGAATTCTCACTATAGACCTTGTCAGGAGGAAGGATGCTGGTAATTATCAGTGTGAAGTGTCCAACACCATCAGTTCTGCTGAAGTATATCGGTTAAGCTGTATGTAAAATAGTAGTGAGCCTCCTCCCTTCCTCTATGTTATTAAACTGAATAAATTTTAGAACTCTTAGATAGATATATTGTGAGGGTGGAAATCATTTGAAAACTTGCACTAAGTCAATAAATGCTTCAAAAAAAAAAAAAGAGCTGACATTGTTATTATTGTTGACTTATAGTGATACCAGATCCCATCTCTGTTTGATCTAAGTTATACCATCTCCACAGTGGCGGTGAAATAGAGTCTCTCAAGAGAATGACAGTGGTTGTGTGATTACCCTGGGTGCACGTGATAAGTTTTCATACATACAAGTTCTGTTCTTCTCTAGGGGGAAATATAATAAATACCCAGCCACTATTGTTGGCAATGGGAATGTACAGGAGGACACCCATGTGGGTAACAACACTGATCTTTTTTCTTCCTGTTTGACTTATTTCAAAAAAATTTTTAAATCTTTTTAAGTATTCTTATTTGTATGGCTATAGACTTATTTGCATAAACTCAATAGGATTCTATCTTCATGTTAATAGGGTATAACTGGAAACCTTAGTAATACAACCAAGGCTTTGGCTCAAATGTCCTCGTTCAGACTGATGGCCACAGAATTAGAAATGACGTCACCTTTTATGAAGCTAAGTTACACCTGTGGGGCCTTTTGGAATCTCTTGGAGATGAGGTCATTACCCAAAACTAAAGGGTGAGGCTTCCTAACCTCAAGAGACTGTTAAAACTACCATCTTGGTTTCATAAAAAAACCTGCATCAGAACAAACTATGAGGTGAATGTCATTCTTCTGCTCTTAGGTCACTAATCAGGCCAAATTGAGTGACAGCCATGTTGAAGGATGGAGAATACTCTTCTTCCTTGGAGATGTCATTTCATCAAAGTGAAGGTGACTGTAGAGAGAAATGTAATGTCTCCATGGAGAACTCCAGAAGCACAGCCTTCTGGGAGGTAAGATCCTGGCTGTGTTCAGGAACTCTCAGCTACTTTGCATCTGCTTATAAATGGCTGGGAAATTGCACCTCTTTATAAGTTTCTGGGAATGATAAAGATATAAACTGGGTCTTGGCTAAAGGAGATTTAGTTGTGTTTTCCTCCACTGTGCAGAAAGCAATTTTGTTCTGAACGAGAGCCCTTAATGTTCCCTCAGAGTCACCAACCTTTACACAGGTTCTTCCTGGCAACATGCCTTTGTCTTCCATCCTCAGACCATTTATTTTATAAATGTAATTATAATTAATAATAGCAGAGTCTTTCTCTGCATTTTTGAAATATACACAAGTCTCTCAAAAACTTCTTGCCAGTGTTATGACCCAGAAAATATCTTTCTCAAGGGCTTGGATCCATCCCTTTGAAATATAATCCTCTTGGTGTCCCTGTGTCCCAGTCTCTGAGGGAGAGTAGGAGCCTAACTTGGGTGGGTAACCTTTACAACAAAGATGTAAAAAGACCTCCTGCCAGGATATCAGGAAATGTTTTACATTTTCTTTCAGTAAAGTCAGTTAGCAAACACAAATACCTATAATTCCTTATTTTTTTCTTAAAGTCTCCCTAACCTTTTCTTTCAGGGGTGTTGAGTGTCATCTCATTGCTCTATTGTATGGTTCTGAATAATGTCTTTCTTGCTTCTTTAAATTTGTTGAACACATGTTTTACTTTGTCATCATCTACCTGTAACTAGCTGGTTCTATCATTTTGCTTACAGTGTTGATCTTTACTTTATTTTCAAAACTTCCAATTTCTTTTCTTATCAGGCTAAAATTCTCCAAATAAAGATCTCCAATTTTCTTGCCTCCCATCTGACTTGGCATCTACAGCAGCATCTGATGTGACTTCTTAGATGCTTTTGATGCTCCAGATTGCCTCAGGATGGCCTTTGCACCAGAATCTGAGAAGACATGCAGGCCTGAAAAGGCACACATCCACAGGGACCAAACCATCAACAGTGTTCACTTCATTTTCACTGTACCTTCAAGGAACAGGATCACAGAGACTTTAACAAACATTCTGTCTTGAACCTTAGAAACTCTTAGTAAACATGCTGGTCCCTGACATGCTATTTTGTGCTCCCATAACCTGGAGCTCAGGCCAGACTGGAGTCCTCATACTTGTTTTCTTCTTTGGTATTACAATCAGTAGGTGCCTGTTCTTAGAGAATCCACATCCAGAATCTGGGAAATGGAAATAAATCTTTCCTGTGCCTTGTGGCCTCTGGGGTATTTAGCTATACTCCTTTGACACCTAGCCAGACTTGGTTTGTGTGTAAGCAGAAGTGGGCATAGAAAGGAGCTGTTGAGTAATAGGATCTGTTTACAGTCAGGATGATTAATTGTAAAGCCGGGAGGGTTTGGAGATGTTAGGCATTATATGAGGTTAATGGAACCTAAAGGTGGCCTGCAGGTGGGCTCTTTTGGGGAGGGTTATGGATGGGGATGAGGGATATGAGTGAAGGGCTACCTTCAACCTGTTGAGGGAGAAGCCACTGGAGCTGGTGTAGTGAAGTGGGAGTGCCATTCTCCCAAACTTACATAGGTAAGAGGGGTGAGACACAGGGTTGGAAGAAAGGATAAGGTTCTTGAAAATTCATACTAGTGTCCTGACATTGGGACAAGAGGGAGCACCAGATATACTGGTTGGCAGGAGTTACAGAATAGACATAAAATAAGAAACAAGAGCATCTTGTTGGGAGTTAGGAGTCTGAAAAGTGAGGAGGGATGGGAACACCATGAATGTAGAATATGAGCCTAAAGAATTTATTATGTGAGCAAGGAAATTAGATGAAGTCTAGGGTAGTCAGACTATAACAGGAGTTGGCATGGAGCCTGGGGAAAGTGAGGAATGTAGGGCAGGCTTGAGGGCAAGGACCAAATTGAGGCCCATCCTCCAGCTCCAACCTAGTAGAGATGTGTGCATTTGACTCTCAAAGCAGTTTCCTCATTGCCTGGGAGAGCCATGAAAGGCAAATTTCACCCTTATACACCAAGACATGCCTCAGCTGAGTAAACATGTTAGCCATGTCCCAGGGGATTTGTGTATCAGTGAGTAAGTCAATGGCTGATGGTATTTATGTGTTGAGGGAGAAGGAATTGAGGGCTGGCATGAACTTGGAGTGTGTGGAGCATTTTCCTTCTTTTTGAGTAGTTAGAGTAATTTTCTGTGATTCCACAGGTAAGAGCTCTGTGGTAGGTCACAGGGATGGAGAGTAGGTACCCATGATGGCCACCTGTCCTTGTCTAATCCAGGATGTGTCACTTCCATCTGTGATGGATGCTTCTCTCCTTACCTGAACTTATGTTGGTGGGTGTGGTAGAACCAAGGTTATCATGAGCAGTTCTGCCTACCTGGTCACATTACAGCCAACTTTCAGATTCTCCATCTCTCCTCAGGCCTAGAAGCCTGTTGGGGAGCTGTTGTTTTATTGCTGTAGAAGATATGGCCTTGCTCACAACCCTAGGAGTCTGTATGTAATTACCATATTTTCCGGCATATAAGATGACTTTCTAACCCAGGAAAATCTTCTCAAAACTCAGGGGTTGTCTTATACACTGGGTGTCATCTTACAGGGCGAGTATATTCCAAACTCTATATTTTAACTGGAAAAGTTGCGGGTCTTCTTATATGCCCAGTCATCTTATAAACAGAAAATATGGTATTTTATTAGGTCTTACCAGAGGTTTCACAAAGCATCTTTCATTCTTCTAACATCGATTAGCAACTTGTCCTTTTCTCTGGAAGATATATCCAGCATGGCCCAGACTAGTGGAGCCATAAGTGTGGCAGATCCCATACAGATGTGGATGGCCCTATGACTCATGCTTTGCTTAAACTGCTGATCTCAAGAGTTGATCCTATCTCTGGTGTCACTGTCATCGTTGATGTCATTGTCTTAGAGCATCAACATTAGCAGGCATCACTTTCATCCTTTGGAGCACACTTGTCTTCCTAAGGTATTTAGAAATTTGCAGTTTTATTCATCTTTAGCAGGAAAGCCTCTAGTTCTCACCATTTTTAGGACTTGAGTTTGGCATTAAATTAACTTGGAGAATGAACACATCCATTTGCCCTGATAGTGAGGGCTGGCTTCATGGGCTAGTAATTTGTGCAGCCACTTAGAAGGGCTTATAGTAGGTTTAATAGATTGCTTTTGTCATCCTAAAATTCTTAATTTGAACAAAGGACCCAGAACTTTCATGTGACTTTTCATAGTCCCTAAGCGTAACGGTGGGTTGGAAAATTTTTGTAATGTGACCATCAGAGGGCAGCACATCAGCAAGGAAACCTGGAGAAGCTGTGAAGGGATGTAGAGAAGTATTTGGCTTTTTCTACTCTATTTATGTCATTACAAGTGTCTAATGAACAGGACCATCCCACACTCACCTCTGTAGCTCACAGAAGGAAGGTTATCTGTCTATGCTACGGAGATTTAAATTTAAAGAAATCTCAAGTAGTTGTCTCAAAATGTGAATGGCATTAAGCAGACACAATAAGCCTACACTAAATATTAATATTTAGAAAAAATAATGGAGATAGATAGATAAAGAAATGAGAAAGAAAGCATCTGAGTTTTCATCTTCCAAGAAGAAAGACATTGCAGTAGATATTGTCAAACAGTAAAAAATTAGTAAATAAACTCAAAGAATGTCATTTAAAGAAGACTTTGGATCCATCCAGAGGGGCTTTCATTGTCTGGTGCAGATATCCTCAGTATGGACCAGGAAACTTTAGAACCTTCTTGTGATAACTTTTAACAAACACACAGAGACACAAGGCTTATCAGGGTAACATTCAGTGTTTTCACAAATACAAGAAAGAACATCCAACAGGAGAGATCTGAGACCTGGTTTTGCTTACAGTGTGAATATCAGACATAGAATAACTATTTCATGTTCCACCTGCAGGGGAAGTTAAAATTTCCTTAGGTTGTAGATAATTAATTGCCTCAAAACAATTTACCTTCTCTGGGTTTAAGATCTGTCCTAAGAGGAGAAACCAAGATAGTGGCATAGATCAACACCTAAACTTCTGCCTCGCACAACAATTTCAAAACTACAACTAAAAGACAGAACTGACATTATCCAGAACCACAGGAAAGTTGACTGAGTGGAAATTCTACAACTAGAAGGAAAGAGAGAGGCTCACAAAGATTCAAAGGAGCTGCAAAAAGCTGAGGTATAGAGACACGTGAGTGAAGAGAGTGGGCGGCTGAGTGTGTGGCTAGCTTCCTCTGGTGGGAAGAAGACAGAGACTCCCCCCAACTGCACTGAACCCCTTATCCTATGGCATTGAAGACCAGTTCTGGACGATACTCAGAAAGGGGCAGTCTGGACTGTGAAAAGGGAGGAGTGCACAGAAATTTAGGGGAGCCACAAAAGGACAGAGGTCTGAGGGTGTGCACACCATAGCGCACAGAAAACAGACTGATAATTGTGCCACTGGCTTTCTCTAGTGGACGGGAGACAGAGCCTCCCAACTGTGCCACTTCTAACTGCACTGAACCCCAGTTTTGGGCTAGACCCTGGACACTCAGACTCATACAGGGCCTGGAGAACAAGGGAACTGGAAAGGCAGAGGTCTAGAGGCACAGAAATGGCTGCAGCGATTACCAAGAGACAATTGAGAGCCAGAGGTGGCATAGGGCAAGGCTGACTGGAAGCCAAGGCTGTCTGCTAAGCCCTGAGACTCCACCCCATCCAAGCTCAACAGAGAAAGTTTTGCAGTTTTCCAAGACTTATATCATAAGGCTGATTCCAACACAGAAGTTCTCCCGGCATAGTGAAAATGCAGAGACAAAGGAACAAATCACAAATGAAAGAAATGGAGGAAAACAAATGACAGAATATAGAATTCAAAACCACAGTTACAAGGTTTTTCAAGAATTTCCTAGAAAAGATGGATAAATTTAGTAAGACCCAAGAGGAGATGAAAAAGGACAAACTAGAAATTAAACACGCACTGACTGAAATAAAAAATATACAGAGACCTAACAGCAGACTAGAGGAAGGCAAGAATCAAGTCAAAGATTTGAAATACAAAGAAGCAGAAAACACTCAACTGGAAAATCAAGGAGAAAAAATAATCCAAAAATGTGATGTGAAGATAGTGTAAGGAGCCTCTGGAACAACTTCAAGCATATCAACATCAGAATTATAGGGGTGCCAGAAGAAGAGAGAGAGCAAGATACTGAAAACATATTTGAAGAAATAATGACTGAAAACTTCCCACATCTGGTGAAAGAAATAGATTTACAAGTCCAGGCAGCACACAGAACCCTTTATAAAAGGAATCCAAAGAGGACCACATCAAGACACATCATAATTAAAATACCAAGAGCAAAAGACAAAGAGAGAATATTAAAAGCAGCAAGAGAAAAACAGTTAATTACCTACAAGGGAGCATCCATATGATTGTCAGCTGATTTCTCAACAGAAACTATGCAGGCCAGAAGAAAGTGGCAAGAAATATTCAAAGCGATGAATAGCAAGAACCTACAACCAAGATTACTTTACCCAGCAAAGCTATCATTCAGAATTGAAGGGTGGATAAAGAGCTTCACAGATAAGAAAAAGCTAAAGGAGTTCATCAACACCAAACCAGTATAATATGAAATGCTGAAAGGTCTCTTTAAGAAGAAGAAGAAGAAAAAGGAAAAGATAAAAATTATGAACAACAAATACATGTCTATCAACAAGTGAATCTAAAAATTAAGTGAATTAAAAATCTGATGAACAAAATAAATTGGTGAATATAATAGAATCAGGAGCACAGAAAGGGAGTGGACTGACAATTCTCAGGGGGTAAGGGTTGAGTGGGGTGCAGGTAGAGACTAGACAAATATCATACACCCGTGGATGAGGACAATGTGAGGGGAGGTATGGGTAAAAGAGGGGTAGGACCCATGTGGAGGGGAGCTATTGGGGTAAAAAAGAGAAACAAATGTAATAATTGAACAATAAAGATTTATTAAATTAAAAAAAAATCTGTCCTAGAAGCCCAAATGACTTGGCTATTTGTCCAAATGATATATAATGGGCACTGGCATGTTCTTTGTATTTTTTTATTATGTTCTTTATATCAGGAAGTTAAAATTAAAATAAATGGTGATAGAAATAAAATAATATAAAATCAAAAAGAAAAAATTACAATTCTCTTTTCTTTAATCAGAACATAAGTGGTCTGCCTTCCTTTTTAAGAAAAGTACTACTTATTTAACTTAATTTTTCTGTATTTGGAAGCAGACTAAAGATTCATTTTCCTGAATGATCTCTAAGGGAGGGACTGGAGAATTGACTTGCTAAAGTGTTGCGTTATTTCCTGGATGAAAAAAACTGGAAAATGGACACGCTGCATTGATCAACAGTCCTGCAGCCTCTTAGCCACAGTCCATAGCCCTGAGTGTGGGAGAGTCACAATCCACATCACACAAAACCACCTCCCTTCTCCAAAACTCACACATGGATTCTATTGTCAGAGATTCCAGGAATTGCTGTCTTCAGCTTCTGAGTTTTTTGTGTGTTTTTTTTTCCCCCAAGGGGATTAGGAGAGAATGAGTTAAGCCAATCCAGGGTATCTTTCCTAGACATAATTGGGGCACCTCTGTTGTAACTTGGGCAAAATAAAGATCTTTATCCTCCCCACCTCCCAACCTGATCCTTCCCAAATCCTCCTCTTCTCAGTTAAGCTAAAATCCATCTTTCAAGAAGTTTTGGTGTTATCCTTGCTGCCTCTCTTGCTCTCACAGTAATCTCTAATCCATCAGTACACTTGCAGTCGGGCTACACATTATAGATAGAACACAAACACTCAGGTACAAGTTACCATTACTCTTAGTTGAGGTTATTGTAACAGTCTCCTAACTGGTCTTCCTGCTGCCTCCTTCCCCCACCTTATAGCCATCTCCCCAGTGTAAGAACTGTGAATCCTTAAGCATAAGAGAACCTCAATGGCCACACAGAACAACTGAAATGGAAAATCCCCAACATGGCTCATCTCAGATGTTTCCCTCCTCCTCATTCCTGTTCTCATTGGTCCTTTATTTTACACTTGAGACTCTTCAGCTCTCTGGAACATTTGATCTGTCTGCACTCCAGACACAATCTCCTTGACCAGTCTTTCCAGCCCTGACAAACTTTCCCCCTCTTTCCTGCAACTGGGTTCTTAGCTACTGAGAGTCATTGGAGCTTTGAGTCCTCTCCACCATCACAGGTTCTGGAGGAGCTCTGAGATACCAAGACTAACTGTCTGAGGCTGAAGAAGGCAGTTGGAAACTGGAAATAAACCCTTAAAATACACACACCTTATACTTATCACACCTAGAAATTTTTTTGTTGAAGCAGGATGTTCTCAAAAGCCTCAGGGTTCTTAACCCCAAATTTTTCCTTTAAAAATCTTAATTTAATTGTGTTTAAAATCACATAACATTAAATTTACCATCATGAAACAATATATTGAACTCATGTAGAGTTTGGTAGCAACACACACACACACACACACACACACACACACACACACACTTATATATATACTTATTTTGGTAAAAACAAATTTCTAGCACTTTTTTAACAGTGAAACTGAAAACCTATACCCATCGAATAACAATGTCCCATATCTTCCTCCCTCAAGTACTCCGCAGTGACCAACATTCTTTGTTTTTGTACATTTGAATACTTGAGATACATATAAGTGGAATACATTGTTCCTGTCTTCTTGTGACTGGCTTGTTTCATGGAGCATACTATCCAGAATTACTATTTTTATAAGGCTGAATAAGGTACTATTATATATATACGTACTACATTTTTTATGTTACTCTATGAAAAATAGAGTTCCTTGCACCTCTTGTCTGTTGTGAATAATTCTGCAATGAAAATGGATGAGGGAACAGGTCAGGGGTCACCCTGGGGTTATGTGGGGTCGGAGAAGTACAGCCCTCTTTACACATTGACACCTGAACAAAGCAATTCTGCAAAGGTCAGGACCATCCTTTACACTCACTATGGTCTGTGAGTGGCTGAGATGTCTCAAAATATAGCAAGATCCCAAGTCCCAAGCCCACTATCAGTTAGTCCTTGGTATTGTCACAGAGCCCACAAGAGTGCCCACTCTCCTAGCCAGCAACAGCACAGTCACAGAACATGAGGATGCTGTGATTCTTACCTGCTACTCAACTGTGATCCTCACCCAGTGGTTCTTCAATAACATAAGTCTGTAAGAGCATGAAGCTGTCTGGAGCAACAGAACCCTCATTATAGACCCCGTCAGAAGGAAAAACACTGAAAATTAGTGTAACGTCACCAACTTTATCAGTTTCTATGAAAGTGAGCAGCTCATCTTGAATTTGAAATAAGAATGACACACCTTCCCTCCTCTATGTTATTAAACTCTGAATAAATGTTGTGCACTGTTTAAACATATTTGTTGTGAAGGTGCAAAGTCCTTAGAAGACTTGAATTGAGTCAACAAATGTTCTGAATTGTGAAATATTCTGTCCCAGAACTCAACAATTCCAGTAAATAAGGAGGTTCATGTCTCATCAGCCTCCTGCAGACCTGCACTGTGTCTAGTCCTTTGTGACTTGGGACTCAGGCTGACATCCGTGTCCTGAATCTTTTTTCTTTTTTTAAAAAAATTAAATCTTTATTATTCAGATTATTACATTTGTTTCTCTTTGTTCCCCTCCATAGCTCCCCTCCACACAACTCCCATCCTTCCCTCTGCCCTTACCTCCCTCTCGTTGACCTCATCCATAGGTGTATGATTTTTGGCCAGTTTCTCCCTGTACACCCCTCACCCCTTCCCCCCTGAGAATTATCAGTCCACTCCTTTTCTCTGCTCCTGATTCTATTATATTCACCAGTTTATTCTGTTGGTCAAATTTTTAATTCCCTTAATTTTTAGATTCACTTGTTGATAGATAAGTATTTGTTGTTCATAATTTTTTGTCTTTTACCTTTTCCTTCTTCCTCTTCTAAAAGAGTATCTTTCAGCATTTCATATAATACTGGTTTGGAGTTGATGAACTCCTTTAGCTTTTTCTTATCTGTGAAGCTCTTTATCTGACCTTCAATTCTGAATGATAGCTTTGCTGGATAGAGTAATCTTGGTTGTAGGTTCTTGCTATTCATCACGTTGAATATTTCTTGCCACTCCCATCTGGCCTGCATCGTTTCTGTTGAGAAATCAGCTGACAGTCAGATGGGTGCTCCCTTGTAGGTAATGAACTCTTTTTCTCTTGCTGCTTTTAATATTCTCTCTTTGTCTTTTGCTCTTGGTATTTTAATTATGATGTGTCTTGGTGTAGTCCTCTTTGGATTCCTTTTATATGGGGTTCTGTGTGCTTCCTGGACTTGTAAGTCTATTTCTTTTACCAGATGTGGGAAGTTTTCAGTCATTATTTCTTAAATAGGTTTTCAGTATCTTGCTCTCTCTCTTCTTCTGGCACCCCAAAATTCTGATGTTGGTACACTTGAAGCTGTCCCAGAGGCTCCTTATATTATCTTCACATTTTCTCTTTTTGCTTTTCCAGTTGAGTGTTTTCTGCTTCTTTGTATTTCAAATTTTTGACTTGATTCTTGCCTTTCTCCAGTCTGCTGTTAGGTCTCTGTATAATACTTTTTATTTCAGTCAGCGTATATTTAATTTCTAGTTGATCCTTTTTCATCTTTAGTTGGACCTTTTCCATCTCTAGTTGGACCTTTTCCATCTCTAGTTGGTTCTTTTTCATCTCCTCTTGGGTCTCTCTAACTTTATCCAACTTTTCTAGGATATTCTTGAAAAACCTTATAAACGTGTTTTGAACTCTATATGCAGTCGTTTGTTTTCCTCTATTTCTTTTGTTTGTGATCCCTTCCCTTGTCTCAGAATTTTCACTATGCCGGGAGAACTTCTGTGTTGCATTCAGCCTTATGACACCAGACTTGCAAAACTGCAAAAGCCTCTCTGTTGAACTTGAATGGAGGGAGTCTCAGGGCTTGAGGGACTGCCTTGCCTTCCAGTTGGCCCCTCCCTACACGGCCCCTGAGTCTCACATGACTGGGTAATCGCTGGAGCAGTCCTTGTGCATGTGCGCAGTCCATCTAGACCACTGCCTTTTCGGCTCCCTTGTGCTCCGGGACCACACGAGTCTGGGTCCCCACGGTTTCACCCAAAACTGGGGCTTAGTGGACTCAGAAGTGGCGCAGTTGGGAGGGTCTGTCTCCCGCCCACTCCCGAAAGCCAGCGGCACAATCAGCAGTCTGTCCTCTGTGCACAGTGCTGTGCATGCCACCAGTCCTCTAATCTTTTGCGAGTCCCCTAAATTTCCATGCACCTCTCCCTTTTCACAGTCCAAACTCCCCCTGTATGAGTTTCAGCTGGATCTGGGGTTTAGTGTCGTATGATAAGGGGTTCAATGCTGTTGGGCGTCTCCCACCAGAGAAAGCCAGCCAGGTACTCCGGCACCTGCTCTCTGCACGTGTGCGTCTCCATACTTCAGCTTTTTGCAGGTCCTCTGGGTCTCCGTGTGCTCCTCTCTTTCCCTCTAGTTGTAGAATTTCCAGTCAGCCAACTTTCCTGTGGTTCTGGATGATGTCCTTTCTGTCTTTTAGTTGTAATTTTGAAATTGTTGCATGAGGCAGCAGTGTAGGTGTTTACCTATGCCACCATCTTGGATTCTCCCCTGAATCTTTTTTCAATGTTTTTACAAACTCCACATGCCTGTCCTTAGAGAGTCCACAGATCATGGGAAAAGGGAAATAAATTTATCCTTTGGAGTTGTTGGCTGAAATCCATTGAGACCCAACCAGATGTGAATTGTGGGTAAGCAGAGGTGGGCATAGATGAAGGCCCTAAAGAGTTAGGGTCAGTTCAGACTCAAAATGAGAAGTTGTAAAGCCTGGGAAGTATTAGGAGAAAGGGATCTAAGGATTACATACAGGTGGGCTTTTTGGGGAAGGGCTCAGGATGGGGCTGAGGAATATAAATGAGGGGCTGACTATCTTTTGACTGAAGCGCCACTAGATCTGCTGTGAGGTGATATGTGTGTGTGTGTGTGTGTGTGTGTGTGTGTGTGTGTGTGTGTGTGTTTGTGTGTGTGTAGGGGGGGTTCCATTCTCCCAAAGTTGGATGGTTGTGCAGGATGAGACACAGGGTTGGAGGAAAGGATAAGATTCTTGGAGACTCAGTTCTTGAAGGCAAGTTGAAGAGCCAGTTGTACAGTCTGGCAGGAGACATGGGACAGTGGACAGGTGATAGAGAGTAAAGGGGATAAGAATATGAGCATTTTGGGGGGAGCTAGGAGTCTGGAAAAAATGAGGAATTGTAGGATGGGGACACCATGAACACAGAAGATGAGCTTAGGAAGTTTGGGGATTTGTGTTAGGAAGGGAATTGGAGTATAGGGTAGTCACACTAGAACAGGGGTTGGCATGGAGCCTGGAGAAAGTGGGGAATGCAGGGCAGGCTTGGAGTGAGGACCAATTTGAAGGTCAGAGGTTTCTAATCCTCCAGCTCCAGCCCAGGAGAGATGTGTGCATCTGGCATTCAGGGTATGGTCTTGGGGCAGCAGTTTCCATATGGCCTGGAAGAGCCATGGAAGGCCAAATTTCACCCCCATTTCTCAAGACGTGTCTCAGCTGAGTCAACAAGTTAGCCATGTCCCAGGGAATTTGTGTGTCAGTGAGTAAGTCTGACTATGAGCATGTGGACTAGCAAGGAAATGGCTGATGGTATATGGGTGTGAGGGAGGGGGAATGGAGAGCTTAGATGAACTTGGATTTTCTGTGATTCCACAGGTAAGAACTTTGTGGCAGGTCACAGGGCTGGAATGGCAGGTGACCATGGTCTTGGCTTCCTGTCCTGGTCTAACCCAGGACTTATCACTTCCATCTGTGATGAATTCTGCTATCCTCACCTGACCTTCTGTTGATGAGTGTAATAGAACCCAGATCACGATGAGGAGTTCTGTCTACCTGGTCACATTACAGCCCATGTTCAGACTCTCCATCTCTTCTTAGGACTAGAAGCCAACCAGGAGATGTTGTTTTATTGCTGTAGAACAATCATGTCAAACTCATGGCTCATGGCTGCATGCACTGGGCCTCTAATTATCAATAATAAACTACAACATTCACTAATGACTGATTACTATAATCATATTGTATTTATTTTCCTTATGTACCTTTCCACTAATACTGGCAGCAAATATTTTAGCAGCCAATTGCCATGTCATTTTTCTTATACTGACTTGTTTAGTATGTGCAACAGGAAATATTTTGCTTTTGGAGAACAAGGGAAATAGATTTATTTGTGTTATGCTTATTAAGTTGTAGAGTTATTCAGTATCTGGTAAGTTAATGTTCAAGAAAAAATATTAATTTTTATTAAAATATTCTATTATTTTATGTTAACAATTACTCATTTATTTCAGCCCTTTGTATTCAACATATCTCTATGGAAATAAACCTACATTTCTATGAAAATTGAAGCTTTTGTTTTTTTTTGCATCCCACATAAACTTAAACCTTATTTATTTGGCTCATGTTAGCCTTTGAGTTTGACATGATTGCTGTAGGACATGTAGCCTTACTCCAAGACCTATGAATCTACACATGATTCTTTTATAAAATCCCACCAGAGGCTTCACAAAGCACTTTTCATCATTCTAACATGGATTATATGGAGGTACAAGTGCAGTAACTTGTCCTTTACTCTGAACGGTATATCCAGAATGGCCAGATTATTGGAGCCATAAAAGCCTTATAGATGTGGCAGATTGTTGAATTATCAGAGATGTGGATGCCCCTTCAGCTCATGTTTTGCTTAAACTGCTGATCACTAGAGCTGATCCTGATGCTGCTGACACTGTCATCACTGATGACATTGTCTCAGAACATTAACATTAGTAGGCAATCACTTCCACCCCTCTGAGAACACATCTCTTATTAAGACATTTAGAGAACTTGCTATTGTAGAATTTTATACTGGAAACCTATATAATTTTATTAACCAATGTCACCCTAATAAATTCAATTTTTTAAAAAGAAAAGTTGGAGAATCAAGATGGTGGCATAAGGTATATATACACCTATACGTGCTACCTCTCACAACCACACCAAAACTACAACTAAAAGACAAAAAGACTACCTCTCAGAACCACAGGAAAGTTGGCGGAGTGGAAGTTCTACAACTAGAAGGAAAGAAAAAAGTGCATTGAGACCTGGTAGGATGTGCAGAGACACAGAAAGACAAAGTACGGAAACGCATGTGAAGTGGACTGGTGTGTGCTGTGTTTTTGTTTTTTTTTTTTTCAATTGGGAGGGAGTTACAAATTCCCAACTGCTTTGAACTACAGTTTCTGGAGAGATTCTGGGGACCCAGACTCATACAGGGAGAAACTGGACTGTCTGACATTGGGCAGGAAAGTAAGGGTGGCTCTATCCTAGAGGTGCACACAGGAATCATTGTTTACTGTGGTAGAGTGCGGGATGCGCAACATGGGGACGCAGAAACTGGGAGACTCAGAGCGGGGTGATTGGCAGCCAGCGCTATTTTCCATGCCGTAGTGCTTCCCTGAGACCCTGCCCCACCCAATTTATAAACCCACCAAGTTGTGCACAGCGGCTTTTGTTTATGAATGGCCTGCCCTCTAGCAGCTTAACCTAACGAATCCAACTGGGTCAGACAATTTCAAAACTTCCAAACTCCAAGCAAAGAGGAGAAATCTGCAGAGCTCCCTGTAGCTCATGCTGGGTGGCCTCAGACACTAGCTGACTTGCACCTCCTTGGAGATCCAGGAACAAGTGTACCTAGAGGTCAGTGTGAGATGACACCAGATTTCAACTCCTCACATACATAAGTGACACACTCAAGAGGCAGACTCAGTGATCACCAAAGCTCAACTGAAGCAAGTCCTGTCCCATAGAGGTGTCTCCAGCACAGCAGTTCTTCCATTAATAGACACACCTAATCCTCACAGTCAATTGGCCTGGAGGTCAATTCCTCCCAGTGTACCAATAGCAATCAAGGTTTAACTACAACAAGACTGTGAACCCAGCCCATAAAGGGGTGCACCAAGAGTGTCCCTGTCAGATGATTGAGGAGGTGGAGCTACTGGGCCATAAAGGACAGCTAGCACATAAAGTCACTTCATCAACACAGGGAAGCAGCCAAAATGTGGAGACAAAGAAACATGTCACAAACGAAAGAAATGGAGGAAAGCAAACTACTGGACATAGAGTTCAAAACCATATTTATAAGGTAACTCAAGAATGTTCTACAAGCCATGGAGAAACTTATTGAGAACTCTGAGAAACTTAGTGAGACCTTCAAGGATCTTAACGAGAATGCCAAGAAAACAGAAAATGATCAGTCAGAAATTAAGTATACCCTGTCTGAAATAAAGACTAACATACAGAAAACCAATAGCAGACTAGAGGACCCCCAAGAATAAAATCAAAGATCTGAAATATGAGGCAGTAAAAACAATCATCTAGAAAAACAAAAAGAAAAAAGAATAAAAAAATGTGAAGATAGTGTAACGAGCCTCTGGGACAACTTCAAGCTTACTAACATCAGAATCATGGGGGTGCCAGAAGAAGAGAGAGAGCATGATACTGAAAACCTATTTGAAAAAATAATGTCAGAAAACTTTCCCTACCAGGTGAAAGAAATGGACTTACAAGTCCAGGAAGTGCAGAGAACCCCAAACAAAAGGAATCCAAAGAGGACCACACCAAGACACATAATAATAAAAATGCCAAGGTCAAAGACAAAGAGAGAATCTTGAAAACAGCAAGAGAAAAACAGTTAATTACCTACAAGGGAGCACTCATACAACTATCAGCTGAGTTCTCAACAGAAACTGTGCAGGCCAGAAGGGAGTGGCAGGAAATATTCAAAGTGATGAATAGCAAGAACATATAACCATGATTACTCTACCCAGCAAAGCTATAATTCAGAATTTGAAGGTCAGATAAAGAGCTTCACAGACAAGAAAAAGCTAAAGGAGTTCATCACCACCAAACCAGGATTATATGAAATGCTGAAGGGTATTCTTTAAGAAGAGGAGGAAAAAGAGAAAGGGAAAGATAAAAATTATGAACAACATGATAAGAAATACATACCTATCAATAAGTGAATCTAAAAATCAAGTGAATAAAAAATCCAATGAATAGAATAAACTGGTGAATATAATAGAAACAGGAACATAGAAAGGGAATGGACTGACAATTTTCAGGGGGGCGGGGGGAGGAGGTGTGAGGGGTGTGAGAAGAGATTTGACAAAAATCTTATACCTATGGATAAGGACAGTGGCAGGAGGGTAAGGGCATGGGGTGAGGGGTGGGGAATCAGGTGAAGGGAAGCTATAGGGGGGGAAAAAGAGGAACATCTGTAATACACTGACCAATAAAGATTTATTTTTTAAAAAGTTGCCATTTTGTTCAGCTTTAGTGGGGAAGCCTCTATTTCTCACCATTAAGAATGACATTAATTGTAGATCTGTAGGTTTTTTATTATTTGAATTTGGCGTGAAATTGACTTAGAAGATGGACACATCTATTTGCCCTGCTAGGTAGGCTGGCTTCATGAGCTCACAATCTGTGCACTCATTTTGAAGGCCCTGGTGTAGGTTTAATATTCTGCTTTCGCCATCCTTAAATTCTTAATGACTTGAACAAAGAGCCCTGCATTTTCATTTGATACTGACTTTTCTAGTTCTGCCCTGAGGGTTGGAAAAAATTGTCCCTACTGGGAGATGCAACTTGTAATGTGACCACCAGAATGCAATAACACCTCAAGGTGACCTGGAGGGACTGTGAAGGGATGAGGAGTTTTTGGCTTTTTCTCTTCTCTGTGTCATTACAAATCTCTAATATTCAGGACCATCCTACCTCTAACAAATATGAATAGCATTAAACACACACAGTAAAGCCTATACTAAATATTGGTTTTTAAAATTTTTTCCCTATCTATTAAGACAGATAAGGGGGAAATGTGTGTATGTGTGTGTGTGTGTGTGTGTGTGTGTGTGTGTGTGTGTGTGTGTGTGATGGGAAAGAAAGCAGCTAAATCCTCATATTCTACAAGAAAAAAATCTTAGACCAAATAATGCCTATAATTGAAAAACCAGTAAGTAACTTCAAGGCATGTTATTCGGTGATGACTTTGGTTTCATTGGGGAAGCTGCCACTGTTTGGAACAGTTGTCCTCAGTGTACCCCAGTAGAGAAACAGGAACCTCCCTGTAATCACTTTGAACAGAACACGCAGAGACACAGAGCTTATCACAGCAACATCCAGTCACAAATACAAGAAAGAATACCCAACAGGAGGGAGCCAGGAACTGGCTTTGTTCCCAGTGTAAATATAAATCAAAGATAACAATTTCATTTTCCAGCCACAGTGGGAGTTAAAATCTCCTTGGGATTGTACATGATCACATCAAAACAATATGCCTCCTTTGGGCCTTGCACACTGATTACAATATGCCCTTTATGAACCCATTTGTTTTTGTAAGTCAGACTAGGACCTTTCTCCAGAATTCACTCTTGTATGCATTTTGGGGACTAAATTAAGTTAAATATGAAAGTGCATGGATGATATTGAAACCTGGTAGGCAACTCTCTGTGAGACTCCTCCACCTCCCCAAATTCTCAACAATAGAGACATGACTGGAGTCCTTCAGGTAGGCAAAAAAGCTGAGCAGGTAACTTAAAATCAGGGACATGCAAAAACACAACAAAGCAACTGATAAAGCAGTAAGTAATAATTGCATAAACACTAGTCAGAGACATGAGTCAGGGTCACAGGACTCCTCGTACTTCCTGAATAGCTATGGACAATATCCTAACACATGCGTTAAGTTGCTCTCCAGAAACTAAGGCACCCACTAGAGAGAAGCTTTATCTTATTTGTTAGCAGATTCAAATGTATGTTTTAGTTTTTCCCCAAAAGGAAGTCAAAAGTTGATACACTTAGATTGATAGAACAGTGTTTTAATACTTTATCTTGTTTGGTAATGATTCAGGTACTCAATAACTTTAATTAAAGGACTAGGGATCATAGAATTGGGCTTTTAGTTAGACTTGTTAAACCAGCATGAGTCGTAGCTATGCTGTAATGGAAGCACAGCTGCCACCCTACATGTGCCTTTTAGTATATTGACTTTGGTGTTGTTTTGGGGAAACAAGAGGCTCAGGAAACCTCTCTGCTTAATTGCCTAGAATGTATATAGAAGGAGGACCAGCTCCAGGAGGTACTTTCACATGGAGATGCCCAGCAAACATTCATTTACCAAACATTTGCTTTGGCATCTCCATGCCAATGGCTTTCTGGTTTTTGAAGTCTCAAACCACAACCTTCTTCCCCACTTAGCTTCAGAATGACATATAAGCCTCAACTACTCAATGCTTCCTTTGATCTCTATTCTTATCACCCCAGAATATTTATTCATATAGTAGACTTTGTACATTGTCTCCTGTTAATCTGTGACTCTTAATTTGATTATCACCCCATTAAAATTTTTGGAAGAGTCAAAATATATTTTGCTCCCATAACTTGCTGTCATGATATCTAGTGAAAGAATGAATGGAAAATAATAACCTGCAGATGTGATAGGAAAGAATGCAGATGTGACCTGGAGCCTGGAAACTTAGTAGCACAACAGGTTGCAGGAGATAATAATGCTGGAGAGAAGAGGAAGATGTAGCCCTTTAATCACAAACTAGATCTGTTTTCTTCTCTTAAGGTAACATCACCTACACAATCCCAAAATGGGTTGCAGAACTTTGGGGTTGTCTGCAAGCAGGCAAGCCTCTGGGCCCCAATAACCAAGGCCCACACCGCCTCATCCAATCCCCCCTAGAGAATGATACCTGAGGAGAAATAAATCAGATAAATATCTTGGAAACTTACCTTATAACTACTGACCAATTCTCACAGATCACAATCCTGAACCTCTAATCATATATATATATTTCTCTTTTTTTTCTTTAAAATACCCTAAATGAAAGCCACTGGTGTGTTTGGATCTTTGTGCATCAGCTGCCCATTCTTCTTTTATTTGTTCCTCTGAAATATATGCTTTCTTTCATTTCACTGCACCCTGTGTCCGTTTAAACGGATATCACCTCAGAGTGGACAAAAATATATATAGACTTATAGGCCTGTACCTCCACTGCTCTTGGGATGGGAAACACTGATTTGGACCTAGCTCTGTGAGAATAGAGAGGAGGAAAAGGAGTGAAGTTGACCTATCAAGGCTTTAAAGGTCATAGGAATAAGATGAGAGTAAAAGTCTTCTCAAACTAACTGAGCACCTAAGATAGGCAGATCACAGACATTATCATAATCTCTTCTAGCATCACACCTGCTGGATTGTTTTCTCACATGAGAGGAAATGTGTGCTTTTTTTTCTCCCATCAACAACCAAATTTTCAATGGGATGTTCTATAATTGCATTCAGTTCTGAGGCCACCTACTGAAGTGCCAGCAGACCCCATAGCTTCAAATTTTATTGTGCCCCACTTCAGGTGCCATTTGCAAATGGGGTGCCCAGGCTACTCACATTTTGGCCTGGTTGACAACAAACTTCAGGTTCCCATGACCCCACCTCAGGTTTCATAATTATCTAAAAGTGATTCACAAAACTCAGGAAAAGACTTTACTTACACTTATGGATTTAGTATAAAAATACAATTCAGGAGAGAGAGCCAACATGGTGGCATAGGTAAACCTACACTGCTGCCTCACACAACAATTTCAAAACTACAACTAAAAGACAGAACAGGCATCATCCAGAACCACAGGAAAGCTGGCCGAGTATAAGTTCTAAAACTAGAAGGAAAGAGAGGGGCTCACAGAGACCCAGAGGAGCTGCAAAAAGTAGAGGTACGGAGACGCACGCGCTGAGAGAGCGGGTGCCTGAGTACCTGGCTGGCTTTCTCTGGTGGGAGGGAAACGGAGACTCCCAACAGCATTGAACCCCTTATCCTACAACATTAAACCCCAGATCCAGCCGAAACTCATACGGGGGGAGTTTGGACTGTGAAAAGGGAGAAGTGCACGGAAATTTAGGGGAGTCGCAAAAGATAGGAGGTCTGGTCTCGGTTGCGCACACACACGGCGCCAAGCGGAGGACAGATTGCTGATTGTGCTGCTGGCTTTTGCGACTGGGCAGGAGACAGAACCTCCCAACTGTGCCACTTCTGAGTCCACTGGGCCCCTGTTTCGGGTGAAACCCTGGAGATCCAGACTTGTGTGGTCCTGGGGCGCAGGGGAGCTGGAAAGGCAGCGGTCTAGAGGCAGTGCGGGCGAGTGCGAGCGCGCACAAGGACCGCTCCAGCGATTACCCAGTCACGTGAGACTCGGGGGCCGTGGAGGGTGGGGCCGACTGGAAGGCAAGGCGGTCCCTTAAGCCCTGAGACTCCACCCATCCCAAGCTCAACAGAGGCTTCTGTGGTTTTGCAAGTACAGAAGTTTCCCTGACACAGTGAAAATGCCAAGACAAGGGAAGGGATTACAAACAAAAGGAATGGAGGGAAAAAAACGACTGGATATAGAGTTCAAAACCATGTTTATAAGGTTTTTCAAGAATATGCTAGAAAAGATGGATAAATTTAGCGAGAGCCAAGAGGAGATGAAAAAAAGCCTACAAGAGATACAAAACAGCCAACTAGAGATGCTAGAGATGATGCATAAACTTAGCGAGTCCCAAGAGGAGATGAAAAAGGACCAACTAGAGATACTGATTGAAATAAAAAATATACAGAGTCCTAACAGCAGACTAGAGAAAGGCAAGAATCAAGTCAAAAATTTGAAATACAAAGAAGCAGAAAACACTCAACTGGAAAAGCAAGAAGAGAAAAGAATCCAAAAATGTGAATATAATGTAAGGAGACTCTGGGACAGCTTCAAGCGTACCAACATCAGAATTGTGGGGGTGCCAGAGGAAGAGAGAGAGCAAGATACTGAAAACCTATTTAAAGACATAATGACTGAAAACTTCCCACATTTGGTAAAAGAAATAGACTTACAAGTCCAGGAAGCATACAGAACCCCACATAAAAGGAATCCAAAGAGGACCACACCAAAACACATCATAATTAAAATACCAAGAGCAAAAGACAAAGAGAGAATATTAAAAGCAGCAAGAGAAAAACAGTTTATTACCTACAAGGGAGCACCCATAGGACTGTCAGCTGATTTCTCAACAGAAACGATGCAGGCCAGATGGGAGTGGCAAGAAATATTCAACGTGATGAATAGCAAGAACCTACAACCAAGAATAATCTATCCAGCAAGGCTAACATTCAGAATTGAAGGGCAGATAAAGAGCTTCACAGATAAGAAAAAGCTAAAGGAGTTCATCAACTCCAAACCAGTGTTATA